>PVJX010025409.1:0-26942 GCA_004027295.1 Dolichotis patagonum | reverse complement strand
GAAATCATAAAGATCAGAGCAGAAATCAATGAAATTGAGACTTAAACAAACAATACAGAGATCAGAGAATTGAAAATCTGATTTTTCAAAAGAGTAAATGAAACAGGCAAAGCCTTAGCCAATCCTACGAAACAAAGACCTAAATGAATGCAGTTAAAAATGAAAAAGGTGACACCACAACAGACACTGCCAAAATCCAAAAGATTATTACCAACTAACTACCTTTCAAACCTCCATGCCAATAAATTGGAGAATTCACACACACACACCACACACACACACACACACACACACAGATTCCTCAGTACACATGAATTACCAAGACTGAACCCTCAATAATTCAACAACAGGCAATAAAATAAAAGTAATTAAAAAAAAGCACCAACTAAAAGACCCCAGAGCCAGATGGATTCACAGCTCAATTCTGCAAAACTTTAGGCAAGATCTAACACCAGTATTCTTTGAGTTCCACAATGAAACTGAAAGGGAAGGAGTACTCTTAAAGTCATTCCTGGAATCTAAGGTTACCCTGACTCCAAAACCAGACAGAGACTGAAACTAAACAGAGAACTAAGGGCTGTTTTCTCTAATGAATACAGATGCAAAAACTTCAGCAGGACACTGGCAAACAGAATGCGACAAATTAGCAAAAAGAGCACACGCCATAAACAAGGAAGGCTCACGCCAGGGATGTAGGGATGGTTCAGCACACACCAACGAATAAATGTAACACATCACATTACCAGAGCGAGGACAAAAGTCACGTGGTCATCTCAGTAGATGCAGAAGACACCTTTGACAAAATCAACATCCACCCAAGATAAAGACCCTGAAGAAAAGAGGTATGGAGGACCTTATCTCAATCTGATAGAAGCCATTCCTTTATGGCAAGCCTACTGCCAACGTCATATTAAATTGGGGACACTAAAAGCCTTTCCTCTACAACCAGGACCAAGACAAGGAGGCCGCTATCACCACTGCTGCTCAACACAGTCCTAGAAACATCTGCAAGAGCAATCAGACAAGAAGCAGCAGCAAAGGGATACGTACAGGAAATGAAAGAGTCACACTGTTATTATTTGCAGATGCCATGATCCTCTATGTATAAGACCCCAAAAACGTATCAAAAGACTCCAAGAATTAATAACCAAACTCATCAGTATGGCAGAATACAAAATCAACACAAAATCGATAGCTTTCTTGTGCATCAATAATGAACTTGCTGAGAAAGAAATTAAGTTATTTGTAAATTGGGCATATACTACTGGTATTTGCATGGTACTGTTGGTGGGTCAGAAGGTCCTACAGGGCGTGACTACCCTGGGCTTGCTTCCAAGGCAAACTGTGTGGTAGCACTTCCCCCTGGAGCTGGAAGCAGGCAAGGGCAGGTCATGGGTGTGACCCTCTTTCCCAGGGCCAGGGCCTGGCTCTGCCGCCCAGTGCTGCTAAGGGGCGGCTTCAGGAGACCCCGACGCTGCCACCAGGCTGCCCCGGTGCCACGCTGGCTGAGGGTGCTGGCTCAGCTTCTTAGTCCTCACTGCAGAGACACTCGCTGAGCTGTGGCCTCCCAACAGCTACTCTGCCTAACTAAGCAAACGGTCCTTCTGTAGGAAGTGGCGTGCTTTCTTAATAACTCACAACCCGTCCTACATCATGAAATACCTTCTCGGATAATTAATTGATGACTGAGTCTAGGCTTAAAAAAAAAATCACTGTGAGTCCCACCACTGCAGTGAAATATCTACTTAGATTTTAGGAATTCTTAGAGTGCCAAGTGCATAATTCAGTCAGGCAATAAACTCAAAATTATACTCCCAGCTCTCAGCCAGCAATCACACTTATATTTCTTTTGAAGAAGAGTGGCTCCTAAGAAAAGCTAAGCACATGTAAAAATGATCTTAATATGCTGGTTAAGTTAACAAACAAACTCAGGATAAAATCCATTTCATAAAGTTTCAAAACTGGAGTGGACACACTCCAGTGTCAGTGCTACCAAACCGTCTGTGAGATGGGTCAAACACCTGTGAGGTCTGGGCATGTGTGTATGGGGGAGGGGCGTGCACAGAGTAAACGTGACATAAATGTGAGTAATGTGTGAGTCCACACAAAGGATACACAATGATCATTATACATTGTAATATTTTCACAAATATCTAATGTGACAGAAATTTTACTAATGCATGGGGGAGGGCCTGTACCGTACAAATGTGACAGAAACTTTACTGATTGATGAACCTACATCAGAAGACACATAGGTGATTACCGTTCCATCGTAACACTGTAGTATTTTTTCCAAATATCTGAAAAATTTTCAACTATAATACATATGGACACAAAACGAAATTTTAAAATTCACAGTAAACACCCATGGTGGGGATACGAGAATTTTAATTTCTGCTTATCTTCTTTAACATTTGTAATTCTTCCCATCGTAAATGGATACTACTTTGTTCATCAAACTTAGAGACCCGACAGTGAAGGTCAGCAGTGTCCCCTCGGCAGCCACAAGCCACTGACTCTCCCTTCCCGTCATCAGCGGAAGGCGGGCTTCGGTCTGACTTTCCCAGCTACCGGGAACAAAGGCGGCCTGGCCCTTCCCCGCGGTACCTGGGGTCCCTCCATGGAGGCAGAGCACAGCAAGTGTGGGTAAACGGTCTCTCTCAGCAGCCTCCTGTCGGACGGGCTGCTGCTTTTGGAAAGCCCACTGCATGGCAGAAATGAAAAGCAGAGCTGAAAACTGTGCCGTTATTTCTTTTCCACCCCCCCCCCCACCAAGCCGGATGGTACCATTCAAGTTTCTCCGCTCTGGCTGGACATCGTCGGGTTAATAATTACAAGTGACTTTCGGGACACCGCGCACCAGCTGCACGCGTTATACATGGTTAATCTCATTCCCCGTCCCCCGCTGCTCGGCACAAAGCCAGGGGCCCGCCAAGCCGTGGTAAATCTCTCAGTGCCAGAGCCGTTTTGTTCTGGGTTTTGATCACGGGCGGCACGCGGGCGTCTCCATAATAACCCTCCCAAGTCCACCGCTACCTGACTGTGCCGGGCCGCCCTCCTCCGCGCCCACCTGTTCAGCAGCTGATAGATGTAGCTGCAGCCATCCTCGGTCCAGACGAGGACCCTGTGGGCCGCCAGCACCTCTCCGCCCGCAAAGAGCCGCCTGCCGGCGCTGGCCTCTGTCCACAGCAGGCTGAAGTCGCAGTAATCGTACACCTAGGACATAGCGCAGGCAGGCGCTAGCCACGCTCCCGCGGCTGAGGTCGAATCCTGCCCGCCCCGTCCCTCCAACGGTGACGGCCACCTGTCACTGCCAGGCGCAGTCACGAGCCACCTCTGCCTACCCAGCGAGGTGGCGTTTCATGAGGACTCAGGCCTTCACACCGGTTCCAGCAGGTTTCAGCCCACAGCTCACCTGACTGTCTCAGTCTAGAATGGAGGCCCTGGACCTCAGCCTTCTCAGTACCCTCTTGTGTGTGCAAGGAGCCCAGCTGGACGTTTGAAAATTTATCATGCACAGGAAGAAGTTTATCTCGTAGACACTCCTTGCTAGACCATGTACTTTTGATATTTGTTCCAAAATATATTATGGCTCTCTGGATAAGACTGCATAGGTCTGCTAACTAAGCCAGTTACAGAAAAGATTTGAAAGGATATTACCAAAGGACGGTGAGGCAGTGTCTCTTTCTTCTTAGATGCATCCGGGGACAAGGTCACAAGAAAAGAAAGTGTGTCACAGAAACAAACGCAGGGACGGAGGAAAGAAGGAGGAGGAAAGTCTGAAAAATGTGGCCTGCGTAGGTGAAAGGGTCTAGTTTTTTCAGTGCTCGAGTGTGAGTGATGGTTTCTGACAGTACAAACATTCAGTGCTGTGATTTGCTAACACGGGCAGGACACACAGCCCACACGCGGGGTGCCTCGGGGCCTGAGCCCACATACGGGACGGGACCTGAAAGTGGGCAGCGATCGCCACGGGCCGGTCATCTGCTGCTCCACTGATGCTGTCTCGAGGAGCTTTAGCCTCCTTAAATTGTGTTCTTATCACTGTTCCAGTGAACGAGGAAACTACACTTGTGCCTTGGGGATGTGCGTCATCCGTGTTACGTACCTTCCAACATCTGGAAAACACCACCAGCAGGAGTCGCTCAGTATACGTGCAAAACCGAATCGTCTGGCACTTGACGGAGTCGAGGAATTTGGATTCTTTCTCGTAGACAACTCGCTTTTCCTTTAAAAGGCAAGAAAACATGTGAGCAATTAATTCCAGGCCATTTCTAAACCACAGGAAAACCCACTGCCACACCCATGGGAGCGGATGACACCATTACAAAAAGAAAAGCGCTCGAGTATCTCTCAAAGTTTTTTGAAATACAAAGCTACTTTGCAAGAGTAGCTGTGAGCAGGAAATGCACTTGGCCCCAAAAACATTCTATACAGTCACTCAACAAACATTCTGTGACAGCCTGGGCCGGTTACTGAGAGTTTACAGTGGTTCCTAGCTTTCAGACACGGAAGGAAGAGCAAACAGACACGACGATTTCCCAATGCCTTCAGTATTCACCGCTAAAATTTAAAAACTGAGCGAAGCACTTTGAGAAGACGTAGAGAACAGCCCGCATGGACGAGGATTCTGTGAGTGTTGGGTGACGAGAGGTGGGGCGCGTGTCCCCAGTGCGCAGCAGGCCACAGCTCCCTGGCCTCCCCACCCGGCGCAAGGACTGTGTCTCCTTGTCCCCAGCTGCCCTGCATCTCGGGCTGTGTGTGTGCGAGGTGTATCTGTGTGTCTGTGTCTGTGTCCACCTGTGCACGTGTGCCAGTGCATCTGTGTGTACCTGAGTGCATTCATGGGTCTGAGTGTGTCCATATGTCTGTGTGTCTGCGTGTGTCTGTGTCCCTATGTGTGTGTGTGTCCATGTGTGAACTTGTGTGTATTCGACATTGAAACAGTCGTAGATCAGGGGTGGGAAGATGCCGCCCAACAGCACCAAAGCCCCGCCCCACGGCCGGGTGGGGAAGCAGACGGCGGGAGACTCCTCGTTCCCCTCCTGCACTGTGAGCCCGTATCCCTCCATGCTGTGGAAATTGGCATCGGCAGGTTCCCGCCTGGGGAAGAGTGGCTTCGGCCCACCTGGATGCTGTTGATAGACGAGGAGAGGTCCCACACCTTGAGATCCCCGGTCACTGTCACCGCCAGCAGAGAATCTTCTGGAAGAGGAAGAGAGGTCACACGTGAGTGGCCTGGCAGGATGCGGGCACAACTTGGCGCCCTCTGGGTGTCACACAGGGCTACAGAGTAGGGTGCACGTGATTTCCCACTGTGTAAATAACAAACCGTCACCTCGCGCCAAGTGCCAGCAGTTTAAATGTCCCTGTGCAGAGGGAGAGCATGGGGACATGGGAGCCCTGCATAGGCCACACGGGGAGCCTCTGGCCACTCCTGGCCGTGCCGCACAGCGTGGCCCTGTCCTTCTGTCCCCGAGCTGCTCTGCTCGGCCCCGAGCAGCAGCAAGAAGCGTGCACCACACCACGGAGCACGCTGCCAGCGACACCCTTACCTTGAACCCGCACAGAGTGGACAATGCACATGCAGGTGACCCAGTCTGGGGACTGAGAGGACACGAGCGTGTGCACCACAGCCAGAGTCTCGGCGTCAATGATGAGGACGTCCTGGTACTCGCCACAGCACAGCAGCCAGCCGCTGCCAGTCATCCGTGCGGAGCAGTGGTAATACTACAGCAAGGGAGTTCAGAGCAGACACGCGGCTGTTACCAGCGGGGAAACTGGGCCTCGGAGATGCCCCATTTGCAGTCTGGAGACTGAACCTAGAGGCCAATAGTAAGCGACATTGCCAGCCCTTCTTTACTTTTATTTTAAAACAGGGCCACACTGTGTAGCCCAGGCTGGGCCTGACATTGGGATACTCCTGTCTCAGCCTCCCAGAGTGCTAGATTTATAGGCACCAGCCACCATACCCGGTTTAACATAATTTTGACTACGTTGAAGACTTCTGTCAATTTTAGTTTCAGCATCTTTCAGTAAAGGCATTAAACTGAATAATAACTAAAATTTCTTTGAGGTTATTTTCCATAATGTTCATTTTGCACTTTAGTTTGACTTGTATTTTTCATTTTTCTGAAGACGGGGATCTTGGGGAAAGAACTATCTAAATCATAGAAAGCTCACAGGAAGGTTGTTTCTGGAGTGTTATTTAGAGCTAACCAGAAACAACAAAAGCCAGCTTCCTTACCACCGCAATATCCAAACACATAAATAAGGAACAGTGAAAGTATCTGAAGAGCATGTGAGAACTTCCTGTGCCAAGTAAGTCTTGGAAATGACGTTTATTAAATATCACAGAGCACACTACAACTTCTGTGAACTCCCTCACCCTGCAGGATGGTGGCCCAAGGAGAACAGAAAAGAGCTGGCAAACGTTACCACCCAGCACTTCCAAGAGTAACACGCAGAGGAAAACCAACTCAGCTCCCACGAAAGCCTGTCATGGCCTCCCACGTGTGGCCATCCATCCGCCAAGACTCAGAGTCTGCTCTGAGAAGCAGGTCATGGCGACACCTCTGGCTCTCCACACAGTGAACAAACTCAGAAATTAAGAATGAAGTAGGCGATAATGAAAAGGAGGGTAAACAGACCCTTTAGGACGCAGCACGTCCTGAAGGCGGCCTGGGCCTGCAGTGCGTGTGCGTGTGTGTCCCGGGGAGAAGCACACACCCCGTCTCTGAGATGAGATGGGGAAGTGAGAGAACAGATGAGGAGGGAGATTTTGTTTGTATCTTTGAGAAAGATCTCAAGTTTGTGTGTGTTTTAGGGTGCATCTCAGCAGTGCGTCGTGACACACGGTGATGACCTCCGTTGCAGGGAGCCTGTCTCTGTGTGTTACGCCTGTTCCCCTCTTCTCCCCACTTCTCTCCCCTTCAGTCCCTCTCCCCCTTCCTATGCACAAAAGCTCTGTGAACCTCAAAAGCAAATAAAAATTCATCCTCCAAAGACTCGCTGGCCTCCGAGCGAGCTCGGGGCCCTTAGCAGCCCCGGGATGGGGCAGGACTCACGCAGATGGCGGTGTGCCCGTAGGGGAGGGTGGCCTGCCTCACGCACTGGCCGCTGGTGACATTCCACACGCACATCTCCCTAGGAGAGATAAGAGCGTCACTCTCTGTGGTTTCCACTCCATTGGCTGCAGTCAGTTCGGTCCCACCAAGTTTCTCTTAGTGTGGTTCTTAAGTACAACCCAATTGTGTATGTGGCTTTGTGTCACAGACTGCTGGGCGAGAAAACCCCGTGGCACTAGCAGGGTTGACACACGGCACCTGCGGCCCCGTGCTTGGGGAATGACAGGGTGCCACGGGACCGCAGCCCCAACGCAGGCCCAGCCCAGCCGCAGCCCACTGGGGCCTGAGAGCAGGGAGATGGCCTCACTGGGTGACCGGCAGCCTCTGGGAAACGGTGCCCCTCGCTGAGTTCAGGCTGCTGTCCCGAGCGCTATAATCAGCACTAACCCATCAGGCCAGGCTGCCTGTTCAGGGCTCAGGCGGCATTTTTGTAAAAACAAACAGCGCCACCAAGAGGCCCCACTTGGTGCATCACCGGGACTGCTTCCTCCTTCGCTGCTTATCTCAAGTCCTGGAATCGGCAGCCTTACCCCTCATACTGGGAAACCCTACTGCTCTGAAAACGCCCCAGGTCTCCTGTGTTACGAGACACCGAGGCAGTGCCGTGGCCCTGGGCCGCTGCCCCACCCAGCACCGGGCGGCCACGGGCGCTCGGGACGCTTTCCGGTGCTGGTGGCTCAACCCGGAGGCAGCTCTGTCCCTGGAAGGGGTGCATTATAGGCGGTGAAGGGAGTGTGCTCATTACGAAGCAAAACACGCGCTACAGTGTGAAACGCTGTGGGAACCGGGGGTTGCAGGCTTGCTGTGTCTTCCTGACACAGGTGCCGGTCTCCTAAGTCAGTGGTTTTTAAACTGGGGCAATTTTGTACCAAGTCCCCGCCCCGAGTCCCCAGCCTCCCCTCCCAAGGACACTCAGCCATCCCAGTGTCCGTGGTCACCACCAGAGCACACTACTGCCATCTAGCGGAAGCCAGGGAGGCGGGCAGGCGCCCTGCCTTTCCTAGCTCTGTCCCAAAACAAAGGGCCAAGGGGCCCTGAGGTCCAATCTGTCCCCTTCGGCAGCTAGGCTGGGAAGCCAGGTGTTGTAGGCACAGAAGCAAAAGGCTGGTAAATTTCCCCTCTACATTCACACATGTAACTGTGGGGCAGGAGGGAAAGCCCGTGCCCGTGTGCACGTGCGTGTGTGTTCTGACAGAAATCAAAACACCACACGCCAAAGGCACGGCCACTGGCACTTCCCGAAGGCAAACGGGAGCATCTTACCTACACTGAGCCTCCTGCAGCCCGATGTGCGACCTTAGTTCTGCAGGGAGCTGGGGGGTCAGCGTGGCTTTCCACTGCTCGGACCCTCAGCAGTCACCAGCGAAACTGGAGCGCGCTGCTGGGACGGGCTCTCGGCAGGCCGGCAGGCAGGGCACAGCGGGGGCTGGCTCCACATCAGCGCCATGCAGCACCTTGCAGCCCCGGCTGGACCCGGTGTGATCGGGGGCCCCTCTCCGACCTCAGCTCGGCCCAGTTACCTTGCATGGTTCTGGTTCTGGCTGCAGTGGGGCTTCAGGAACGGTGTCCCCAGAAACCCTATTTCTAAGCCCAAGGCTTTCCCTGTTGCCTGACCTTCTTGAGTGATATCATAAATTTGAAAAAAAATACAAAAAGATCATAAATCAAAAATATTCAGCCTATCAACTCTAAGGAAAAAAGTAAGCATGGAGTGTATTAAAAGTTGCACTGACATTTTAGCTAGAACCGCACAAGTCACGCATGTGACAGGAACTGAAATCCATTACAATGGGTGTTCTTTTTTGTCATTTGCAAATACAATTCCAAGGGTTTGGACCAGATAAGATCACCTTCAATCCTAAAAAATTAAGTTCACCAATTTCCAAATTTCTGACTTTTTTTATTTCAGTGAAAGGAAGAAGGCAGAAGACACAACCACAACACAGGACACCAGACCATGGGCAGCTCCAGGGCGAGGTCCGAGAGAAAGAGCCCAGCGTCCTCTCACACCATGGCCTCGGCACCTCAGCTGCAGGTTACTCTGCGGCACCACGTGGCCTATGGGTCTAGGAGGCATGGACTGGCCGCCCGCCTGGAGACCCCTGCCTGGCCAGAAACGCGCCACGGCCCGGTGGGCCCTCTCCTGCTCTCAGGTGTGTGACTCACAGCAGTCACCTCTGTTCTCCAGCTGTGCAGCCCCAGGGCCAGGAGACAAGTCCCTTGCTCGGCGTCTCCCTGGGGTCTGCTGCGTGCCCAACCCTCTCCCGGCCTGCTGTGGACCTGGGCATGGCCGGGTTCCTCCTCGCCCTCCGCTTCTCAAGCACTGGCTTCCTTGTTCCCCTTACCACGTGCATTTTCAGCTCACGGGAAGACTCTCCACTGTCCCGCAGGCTGCGGCACCCTGGAGGCCTGGTGGCATTCCTGGCCTCCTCCGGGGGTGCGGGGCTGGAGCTGCTCCTGCTCAGGCTCCATGAGGGGCCTCTGCCGGGTGAGATCCCCAGCTTACCCCCCCCAGGTAAGCTAAGGTGTGGTATCTGGGTGAGGTTGAGGATCAGGGTTGGGCCAAGGGCTGGAGTTGAGTCTGACGGAGGCCCGAAGCCTGCACCGTGGTTCTGGGGTTGGTAAGGCAGCTCAGCTCGGGTCCGAGGAGCACGGCCCCAGGGGCTCGCTGCCCATACATCTCTGCCTGCATCTCTGGCTGGGGACTGAAGTAATCAACATGGAGCACTGGACTGCACACAACAGCTCACCACGAGGCTAGGGCTGGCCTTGGACTTGCGATCCTCCTGCCTCAGCCTCCCAAATAGCTAGGATTGCAGAAGTGTGCCAGTGCACCTGATTGAAATCATTCCTTAGTAAGCAATAACCCTCTCTAACAGTGTCATGGCTTCCTGCCTGCAAGTTTTGTTACCTATGTATTAATTAATCATAAAATATTAACATAGCTATATCAACCTTATTTTGGCTAGTACGTATCTGGTAAATGTTTTTCTTCTATTTTCAGTGTTCCAGTCTTTTTACTGTTTTTAATTGTCTGACAATCTTTGTAAATTAAATGGAAGACTTCAGTCCATTGCTATTGAAGTAACTGGTTTGTTTTGTTTTGTTTGTCTTTTTTGAGCCAGGGTTTCACTGTATAGTTCAGACTGGCCTGGAACTCACTTTGTAACCCACGCTTGCCTGGAACTCATAGCGATCTTCCTGCCTCAGGCGCCCAAGTGCTGGAATTACAGGTGTGTGTTATCATACCCCACTTGAGATTACTATTTTATTCAGATTTATTTCTATTACCTTATTATGTGTTTTCTATTTGCTTCAGTCTTTATTTTTTTGCTATCTTCCTCATATCAAACAACTTTTTTCTTTATTAAGTTGGAAGGTGTATACTCTAGTACTCTTCGTTTCCTTCCTTTTGTCTGCTGGGGTGACAGAGGGAACCGTGACCATTGTGGCAGGGTAGAAATGCATCTGCGCGACGCCCTGGCCATGGACGCTGTCTCGTGGGCACCGAGGCTGTGGAGAGGGTGGACAAAGGTGAACTCTGCCCGGTTGTGTTCCGTATTCCTTCTTTCTCTCCACTCTTGCTTCTGAGATCATTACTCTTATTCCAGAAGAGTCTCACTTAGAGCGTCATGATGAATGGGGTGCCAGGGAACGGCCTCAATACTTGTCTTACAGGGTTCGGTCTCGCCCGAGGTATCGGAGCCTTCCGTGGATGCGGGTTCCGAGCTGATGGCCGTTTGCTCTCCGGTCTTGAGGGACCCCACTGCTCTCTGGTCCTGGGCACCGGCCCCGCCTTTACCGCTCCTTGTGGGTTTCAGGTCTCCTTTTCACTGGTTTTGTGCTGTCTACGCATCAGGTCTGGGGTGTTTTATTTCTTTTCACACAGTTCACTGGGATTTCTGAGTCTGAGGATTTTAGCCAACAAATGAAACAAGACTTCGGGGAAAGAACGAAAACTGGTCTGGAAGTGACTGTGTGCCCTCTGATTGGCCTGGGACCCCTCAGTGACGACAGCCAACCAAGCTGGGTGCCCACCCTGGGGTGGTGCGGAGGAGGTGCCAGGGACACGGCAGCTGCGGGGTCTGCCCTGCCTGAGCAGCACAGTCCAGAGGCAGGAAGTTGTGGGCGCCCCCCCAAGGGCGTCCCAGATGACTGCAGCAGCGGGAGACAGCTGGTCACACCGCACGAGGTGACCCTGGCTACCCAGGAGAGGCCTGTGGGCCCCCAGACTCGGAGGCCAGACAGAGCCTTTCCTCACTTGGCGCCTAGGTTTCCACAGTCCTCTAAGACCTGGAAAGAAACTCGCCACCCCCACCTACTCGGAGAAGGAGTCCCTGTCTCGGGCGAGCTGCAGGTTACAGGCAGCAAACACTGTCACCCCGTGTGTGGAAGCCACAGGCAAACGCTGCAGAAAGTGGGGGGCGTCACCCTTCAGACCCGGTCACAGCGTGGCGGCTCAAAGGCTCACCCGGTGTTGTTTTATTGTAAACTCCGAGGCACTGCTCTGCTATCTGTCCCGTGAGCCACTGCATTAAGCTACACTGTTTACACTAGCCGGACACCGAGTCCTCACTGCTCTTCCCGCCCTTAGAACCCAGGGGGACACGATATCCCTGCAGGCTAAAAAGGAAGGCGAAGTCTCTGCTCCCACCCGGCGGCACAATGCCAACGGTGCTCCTCCCCGAGGACGTCTGCCCCTACTGGGTCCCTGCGGGTTGGGTCGGGAGCCTCCCCTCCTCTCCCCTACACCGCTCTCCTCAGGTCCTCGCTCTGTGAACTTCAGAACTGCAGTGCCGTGTGGGCCTGGACTGCCGCACTGTTCTGCAGGATTACTCGGAGGCTTGCAGGGGTGTAAGAGCGCGAGGGGAATGGGAGACGGGAAAGGCAGGCAGGGCCCTCCGTCTCCACTTGGATGTCGCTGGGCGCCTGCGGCACAGGACGGGACCCTGGAGCCCGGTGCATGTGCGGGAGGGCTTCCCGTGGTTCTCCTCCAGCAGCACCAGGCCGCACACTGAGACTCACAAGCCTGAGTCTATTCCTGGGGACCAACGCACAAGTCACCCCACATCCACATTCCCTCTCTGAACAAGGAACGCATCAGCATCAGTCCCGGAACCTTCCTGGCCCTGAAACCACCCCCCTCAAGGTCTCTCACATGACAAGGTGGAGAGGAGGCAGAGCCTTGTACCCCGACGCTACCCACCCGTTCTCAGCAGCGCTGACGACATAGGGCTGCTTGGAGAAGTCCCTCGCCCGGGCCAGGCATGTCACCGCCGCTGAATGACCGAAGAGGAGCTCTTTAGCTGAGATCTGAAAGGACAGCAAACATCACAAACCTGGGACTGAACACCAGAAACAGCCCACCAGCGGCAAACCTGTCCTCGTCACGCTCTTCCATATGCAAGTTCCCTGGAGTGCACAGACAATGCACGATAGACGGGGAGAGGCAGGCTGCACAGGGCTTTGCTTGCTTGGTTTGGCACCAGTCAGGACACCTAGGGGACTCCAGACCCTCTGACCACAGCGAGGTTTTGAATACAAACAAGTCCATGTTGATGCGTATCACACAGGGGACGGCCCTGGGACGGGAGTGGGACCCGTACAGCTCTTGAAGGGAAACAAGTTTGCAAAACAACATGGGAGGAAAGACTGCCCTTTGTAATGATCTGAACGCCTCACTGTGGGTGGGGACGCAAACCCACACAGTGATTATGGAAAACAGCATGGGGTATGAGCAGATGACGCTCCAAAAAATTATACCTTGTGTGATCTCGGCGCCCGCAGCCTGTGTCTGTGCACAGATCTAATGGAGTGGAAATTCAGGGTTTAGCACTTAGGTGCCCTGTGGCACCTTTAGAATGGCCAGGCAGTGGGCACCTAATTGTCCACCTGTGGACAAGGGCAGAAAGAGATCACACACGTGTCTATGGTATGGTTGTTAGGCCATGAACACAGAAAACCTGCCCTGTGACACAGGTGTGCCCCTGAGGGGCACTCTGCTAAGTGACACAAGCCTGATGCACGAAGAGAGATTTACAATTTCACTTGTGTGATGAACCCCAAGTCGCCCGACCCATAGCCGCGGTCAGCAGCTCAGCCCCTGCAGGCCAAGGCGAGGGGTCGAAGGGCCTCAAGGCTGCGCTGGAGATGGAGACGGACACCGCAGGGGCCTCATGCAGGTCACCGTGGAGCAGCTCGCAGCGGGGTCCTCTTGGGGCCTGTTCATGCTCAGCACTAAGAAAAATCACAGCACAACTCTACAGTAACGTGGGCCAGAGGCCTAGAGCACCCAAGCGTCCCCCTCACACAAGCCACGGGACCACTCGAGGCGCGTGTTAACGGCTGGCTGACCTGGAGACCGTCTCACAGTCAACACCCTAGACACGCCATTTTTATTTGTCTGTTACTTTAATAAAGTTAAAAGAAAGAGAAATAAAATTCTATTATAGACCAGAAACCAGGCATTTTAAGCACATTTCATTTCTAGATGATCTGTATTACCTCAAATTTCTAAAATACACATTTCTCATTTACATAAAGATAAACAAGAGGCCAAGAAAAGGGGGAGGAGGATGAGACACAGACTGGGAGAAATATTTGCAAAAGACCTGTCTGTTAAGGAACTATTTACCCAAAACATGTAATTCGTGAAACTCAGCAACAGGAGAATGAAAAACCTGATTTAAAAAGTCAAAGGATCTGAGCAGAGACTGAAAGTGAGGAGGGCCGGGGGTATACCTCGGTGATATGGCACTTGCCTGGCAAGTACAAGGTCCTGAGTTTGATTCCTACACAAGAGAGAAACACAGGAAGGAAGGAAGGAAGGAAGGAAGGAAGGAAGGAAGGAAGGAAGGAAGGAAGGAAGGAAGGAAGGGGAAAGAAAGAGTAAGGAAAGGAAAGGGAAAGGGAAAGGGAAAGGAAGGAAAGGAAACACACAGGCAAAGATGGGCCACAGCCTGTGTCTCAGGCAAACGCGAAGCCCAGCCCCGAGCAGATGCCGCACACGAGTGAGCGGCGAGCTCCAGAGGGCGGAGGCCCAGGGCGCACACTCTCGCCAGCCAGCGCTGCTGCGGACACGAGCGGCCTCATCGCGCCTCAAGAGAGCCCAGCAGCTCCTCGGGAGTCTCCATACTCTCCTGTCGTGAAATCCAGGCAGGGCACTCGAGGCACGTCCAAGCGGCACCTGCACAGGAGCACACACTCCCGACGCTGGCTCACTCACGGGTGCCAATGTGGGGAGACCACCAAGACGCCCCTCAGCAGACCAACGGGCAATCCAAGGCACCGCACATGAACACAGTGCTGAGCGGAATGAGCCACCAAGCCGTGAAAAGATGCTGAGAGGGGCCGGGGGTTTAGCTCAGCGTCACAAGCGCCTGCCTGGCAAGAGCGAGGTTGTGAGTTCAAATCTCTGGTACCAAAAAAAAAAAAAGCAAAAAGACACGGAGAAACCGATGTGCACACAGCTTCCACACAGTGCAATTCCAACTACAGAACATTCTGGCAACAGCCAACCGGGGGACCTCACACAGTGCGGCGGGCTTCCGGAGGAGGCGGTCAATGTTTGGAGCGTGGGATTCTAGGGCAGGGAGCCATTCTGCTGGGCACATCACTGGTGCCATGGAACACGTGCCAAGCCCCACAGGCTGCACCACACATCACGAGTGGCCCAACACGCATGCACACAAAGGGCCTTGGTGACAGTGCCGTGCCCACCGCTCAAGTAACCAGTGCCGGTCCCTGCTGTGGTGCGGTGACAGTGGGGAACTGTCATCGTGGGGACATCATGTGGGAGCTTTCTATTCCTCCCACGCCATTTGTTATGAACCTGAAACTCCTATAAAACAAAGTCTACTGAAACATTTAAACAATACTTTAAACCAGGCGTGGTGGCACACACCTGTAATCCTAGCACTTGGGAGGCTGAGGCAGGAGGATTGCTGTGAGTTTGAGACTAGCCTGGGCTACAAAGTGAGTTCAAGGCCAACCTGAACCATATAGTGAAACCCTGCCTCAAAAAGACCAATAAATTAATTAATTAATTAAATAAAATAAAGAATACTTGGCTTCTTCCCTCAGAAATTATAAAATTAAATTTTTGGCATATAAACATTTTTTAGCTAACCTATTATTTAAAATACTGATCATTTGCTCCTAAATGAGAATTTAAAAAGTATGACTAAGGGCTCTAATTCTTTTATTATTTCACCCATGAAAAAGAACATATTCCTCATTATTTTATAAAGCAAGATTATGAACATTAAACTACAAAATAGAAAATACGTAGAGAAGAACAATGGGCCAATGGTTTAATGTGAATGACTAGAAAAAATCTGTATTCCAGGTGAACTAGTATCTGCTCTAGTTTTTAAATATACCCACATACACGTGGATGATAAGCCAGCTGTATCAGTGGGGATAAACTGTGTCAAGACATAGTTATCCCCTTTCTTAACATCATCTGTGTCATAAGCAGAAATGTTCTGTGGCTGATCAGAGTCACTCAGGACCCGAGGCCTCGGCTGCCTTCTCCTCCCGGGAAACCGGAGAGGCCCCGCCCCAGCAGGCAGCACCCTCCCCGCCAACCACAGGAGGGTACTCGTGACTCTGCCACGCCACCCGCGTGCTCTCCCCACCACCCGCCACATCTTAGACGCTCTGGCAGTGAACAGTGACACACACTCAACACAAGCATGCCAGACAGACACAGGGACAGACGAAGGAAGACGGTGCCAGGGTGGCACATTTCAGTTTAACTGACCTATGTGTTGCCAGGGAACCACCCCAGCCATAAAGGGGCAGCAGGCATTGGAAGCCTCGGGTCTGGGCTTAAGCTACAACAGGAACTGCATTTCCAGCCCCAGAGGGCCAGCGCGCTCGTGGGCCTGCGGCCACAGTGACCGCACTTCCCTCTGCAGGAGCCGCAGCCCGGGCGGTTCTCCCTGCAGTCCTGGGGCAGAACTGATCCACCGTGGGAGATGTGAATTAATTACACTATAAAATAGAATTACAATTAATTGTTAATTTAGGTTTTAAAGTGACAGACTTTAAAGGCTAAAAATAGTCTTTGGTCTTTAAAAGGCTTCTTAATGAGGGCAGCATACTTTAAGCACATCATTAGTTTAAATGTCCAAATTGGGCCTAGAGCCCGTTAGAGTTAAGCAAATATCTATTCCAATATGTTAAATGTTTATGACTTGGGACAGAGACAATTAATTGCCAATCGATGGGCCAACTTCTAGGTGAGGCCAGGATTCTGAAGTAGGAAGAGGACAACAGTAAATTGGATTTAGAGCCATTTGATGGGAACTGTAAAAATCTCAGGGAAGCAGAAACCGAAAGAATAGCAAGAGGGCCGAACCAGCAGGAGCAGCCAGATAATTAAGATATTACTCGTGTAGTTCACAGCCGTTTTCAGAGAGGCAGGCCTTGGGTTTAGATTAATGAGTCACAATATTCAGAATTACACATATGTGTCTGTAGTTCAGTTACTTAAATGTATAATTCAGAATATTAAGCAGTAAGACTCAGCATAGCTTAAAGGGTCATAATACTTAGCTGGTAGCTAAGATTAGCAATATTTGCAATGTAATTTTGAAATGTCTCTAAATTCAGAAGCGAAACCAATGTACTGCTGCAGCAAGCCTCTCTTCGACAGCAGCTGTGCCTGCAGGTGGGAGCAGACAGCTGCGTGCAGGTGTGATGTTGTCCACTTCACCCACCTGGAGCTCAGGTGAGAGGTTCCAGAGGCAGAGCTGACCCTCCTGGCTTCCCGTCACAATGGTCTGCTGGTCGTCGGTGATCATGATGGCAGAGATGCTGTGTGGAGGGGCCTTATTTCCCCACAGTGCCACTGCCTGCAGGGAGGTCCTCATGCCGCCTGAGTCCTGGATACAACGAGGAGAGGGTACAGATCATCTCTTGCTGGGGGGAACCAGTCACATACCAGTGGATTTAGGATGACGCCGATTTTAATTAATGATGTGTTCACACCACCACCCATTAGAAGACAAGGTAATTATTAGACACTGACATGACTGTGCCCAGTGCATTTCTGATCAAATAGTGGGTTTTCCTTCAAGCCCCTGGTACCGAGGAACAGAAGGAGGTGGAAATCTTCCCACCCCAAATCCCCTTCACATGGTTTGGTTCGAACCTGCCCCACAGTCAGGTTGGCCTCTTAGGGAGAAGCTGTCCACACTGACAGGGTGTGAATGCAGTTACACAGCCAGCTCTTTTAGGACGGTCACTCAGCTAGGTAGTAAATACCTGACGTTTGCTGTAAGAAGGAAGTCTTGTCCACAAACTACGCTTTCAGTCTTCAAAGAATCATATATGAGTAACGGTCACAGTTTCTGCTATCTTTCTGTTCCACCCATTGTTTTCATAATAATCTTATTCAGCCCAGTTTTGCATTTAGTATCTTCCTTCACAATAATCTTCATGAATCACTATCTTTTATTGTCAGTTGCAAGGGATGAAATGAATACCTCTTGTCAGAAAAACACTTGCTCAGTACTAGCCGAAATACATTTCCCCAGGGATGTGTGTACCACATGTGTGGGACACCAAGTTAAATGTTCTCCCAAACAGGCATTCTTGCCTGAAATACAAGTAATTCTGAGATGTAATTTAGTAGTTTATCACAATGAAATATCAAAAAGGAAGAGGAAGGTACCAAGACTTGAGGAAGTCAACAGAATGAAAATATGCTGACTGGTACTAAATCACTGGAAGACGTAAATTCCAATGAGAAGTGTTCTTACCTGTGCAGCATGTTATGTATAGTGTTGAAGTATATATATTACACATAAATCTATAAACAAGGGCGTGCATTAAGATCATGAATACAGATTCAACAAAGGCAGTGGGCATTCCGTATACTGGCTGCATTACAATCTTCACTTGGAGTCACATTGTTTGGGACTCAGTGCCTAGTTCTTCCCAGCTCACTTCCTAGGCAACGCCTATGTCTATGCAGTCTACAATACACCGGTGACATTATTTCTGTCACACCCCAGCACCACAAAACCAAATGTCCATGGAAACACTCTGGGTGTAGTAATTTTGAATGCTGTGACCTCACACATTGATCAGATTACTGAGGAGCCCAGAGATTTCTTGTAACACTACAACCTCTGAACTTGGGCTTCTGCTCCCAACACAGAGAAATAATACTTTTGAGTATGTTGGAATTGTTCCTTCACAACCAGGCCTGCAAGGGAGCCTGGGAAATCTCAGGGAGTAAATAGAGGGAGGGATGTGCAAACAACTAAGAGGTGCCTCCACAGGGCTAGGAATTTGAGCGTTAATCTACACTGTTAGAGGCCACCCTGCTGAAAGAAAAGAGAACCAGAAAAACTGCACCACCAGCTCAAGAAAACAAGGAAGTTTACTTCCACATCCAAAGAAAAATGTGCCACCCCAGAAGCACAAATGGGTGTGGTGTAAAAATACATACAAACCATGCCCAGAAAAGCTCTTGTGAAAAATCAAGGATCCTGTGCCAATGATACTACTGGGTGGTTTGCAACACATGATCGTCTGTTACATCAGCCGAAGCTGGAAGATGGACCTTGGAAGGATTAGAAGTACAGGACAAAGGACCTTTGTGTACTGACGGTGGGATCGCGCAGTGGAAGGGAGCCTGGGCTTCCTACAACACCTGAGGTGCATTTCCCAGGTGACCCAGTTCACTCCTACTGTCTCATCCAAGGAAAAAAGGACATGCGCATACTGCCAGGTTTTTTCCTTTGTATGGTAGAGAAGCAAGAGCAGAAAGATGAAAAAAAAGAAAATGGCTTTTATAGCGGGCATGGGAGGGCTGCAGAAGGGTGCAAGATCCTTCTGAGAAGCTGCGGGCTCTTATTTGGTTTGACAGGAGGTGGAGTTTGAAAGGGTGAGCAGAATGGCTTATTGATGGCTGATTGGGGGAATGCTACAGCCATTGTGTGCAAAAAGCAGGAAGTTCAAATTGTACTCGTAAGAACACAGAAGTCAATATAAGAGGGATACACTGTCACTTTTAGGGTCCAGTGCCACACTGAGCAGGTGCCAAGCTGGGCCTGACAGTGTTCCATACAGGCAGAATCATACAAAGATGGTCACACATGCAACTTCATTTATAATAGTCAAAAACTGAAACAACCCACATATCAATTAACAGGTGGGTGAGTAAGCACATTTTGGCATATCAAAACAAAGGGATGCTATTCCACAACAGAAAGGAAGGACCTACTGACTCACACAACATGAGCACAGAAATAATTACATTAAATCAAAAAGAAGATAAAAAGAGTAATACTGAATGGTTCTCTGTATGCAAAATTCCTGAAAATTCAAATTAGTCTAGAGTAACAGAACGCAGGTAATGGCTGCCTGGGATCAGGACTGAGTGAGCTTCTGAGGGGAAAGAGGAAGTTTCGTGGGTGGAAATCACTATTTTAACTACAATAACAGGTTCACAGGATATATGTATTGCAAAATGTACCCAATGTTAACTTAAATTCATATACATATACACACAAGTACTCTGTAAGTCACTTATCCTTCAATAAAGTTGATTATGTTTTTTAAAAGATTCTGGAAGACAATCCAACACCCAAGAATGGACAGATTTTTATTCCAATGGTAAACAGCCTCATAAGCCAAAGCTTAAGAAAATGAGTTTTCTCAGTTCAAGAAAGTAACAGCATGAATGAGCCGAGGAGCCGCAGCCGGAGGCGCAGCCAGGAGCCGGTGGTGGAGAGCCATCTAGAACTCACTGCGGAAGGAGAGCGTCCGTATAAACCCAGTAATGACAGCCGCAGATGCGGCCCCTCCAGGCCCAGCACACTACACCAGGCAGAGCCATTTACCCAGGCCTGGCAGGGCGAACACGCAGGAGCGGGGCAGGCACAACACACCCTGGCAGGCCTGGGCCGGAGCGATCGGAGGGCATGTGGCAGGGTGACAGGGCCGAGGTGTGAGGGCACCCACGGCGCCTGGTATCGAACCCCATAATACCGAGTAAAGCACAGCGAGCAACTCTGGCAGAAAAGTTCGCGGTGTGAGCTGGCAGTCATCGTGACGTCATCATGACGTCATCAGGATGCGACAGCCCCGGGCCGGCATCATGTGCTGACCCGGCCCAGGGCTCGAGGCCGAGCTGGTCCTGACAGACGCTGCGGAGGGGATGCTCGGCTGAGCCGCGGTCCCGGCCTTGGGGACTACGGGGTCTCCCGCCACAGGCCAGGCCACGAGGGCCACGAGGACCACTCATGGCCAGACGTCGGGCCGGCTTTCAATGCCCAGGACGGAGCTCAGGGACAAACTGGGCCCACTTCCGCTGCTGAGGAGAGGCCCCGTGCGCAGGAGCTGCACCGGAAGTACACTCAGCCGAGAAGGGGACAGCAGGGCGGCTTCCTCCTGGACAGTCCTCGTGGGATCCACGCTGCATGCTGTACACGCTGCCGGTCCGGAACTTGGGATTGTGAAAGAAAGAAAGGAAGGAAGGAAAGAAAAAATGTGGGGCAGAAAACTGCCAAAAATATGTCAGAAATATGAAAATTTAGACTCCAGGATGCAAATAAGCTTCAAAGAAGATTTAAATGGAAATAAATGTATGCTAAAACGCATGTTAAGGAAAGCTCAATTTCATAAAGAGAAAGTGGGAAAAGCAAGGAAATGACCTAAAAAAGATAGTGAGCTACTGAGGAGGGTTTCTCCACAGCAAAGCGAGGCCGCCGGCGACTAGCGTGTGACTTGGAAATGCTGAAGGATAAATGTCATTCCAGGATTTTACAAAGGCAGTAGAGCACCTGGCTCCCCAAGAAAAAAGCCTGTCAGAGAACAATATTTAAAGACTATGCTAAATGAATTATAAAAGGATGCACTTCTGGAAAAATAAGTTTTGTTGTGTTTTGTTTTGCTTTTGTCGAGTACAAATGCATAAGTGAGTGTCAGTAAAGAGATCAGTAAACACCAGTAAGTCTAAGTGGACCTATAAAGCAGCCGTGTCACAGGTGATTATCCTGGCAGGCTGGGACTGAAGAGAAAGGAACGTTTCAGACAGTCACGGAAATCAGTGTGCCATCCGCTGTGCACAGAAGAGGGCAAGGACATTTGTCACAGCTTCTTAAAGTTTTTGTGACAGGGACAAGAAAAACGTGTAACTTCCAAAGCAGGAGGGCATTAAAAAGAAATAAAATGCATGCAAAGTGAAGGAAACAGAAAAGTAAAAGAAGCATGGAAAATAGAAAGTAATAAAGTTAGGTAGGAAATTCACACATGAACATAATCAGAATTTACAATACATAGTGATCCAAACTTACTAGATAAAAGAAAATTTCTCAATTAGAAGAGCTCCTATAATCCCATTTGCCCGAGGTTCCTAACATTAACACACAAAGACTGAAAAGAAGGGGAAAAGGAAATAGGTAAATAGAAAGAAAACTAATGTAGTATTAGAAAAATGGAGTTTAAAGTAAAAATCACTATTAATGATAAAGAGTCACCATATTTGATGATTAAGTAAATTGTTCAAGCTATGTGTGAGGGTGCAGAGCTCTGATTCCAGCACTCAAGTTCAAGCCTACCTTGGAGAACTCAGTGATTTAGTAAGACTGGGTCTCAAAATAAAAAATAAAAAGGGCTGGAGATGTAGTCAGTGTAGAGGCCCTGAATTCAGTCCCTGGTACTGTAGCAGATAAGTCAACAACCCTCCAGAAAAGAGAAGTGGCCTCCAGGCTCTCATGAGCAGAAGCTCAAGGATAAAAGGAGAGCAGATAAATTAGATTTTAGATATCTCAGTAATGAGAGAAGCAGACAAAAAGCTCAAAATTATAAAATAGTTGACCTACACAATTTACAGGTATAATAGACCTCCTCATCCAGGTATTTTTAAAAAACATATTCAATTACATTATGCATAAAATGACACAGATCTCAGAAAGTTCCAGTTATTATCATATAGGGAATACTACTGGAACAAAATGAATGAAAATACGAACTTCTCCAAGCAATCCCTTAACACCATACACCACAAAAGTTTGGAATATTTGGAAACTAAATGACCCTTGGGCCAGCAAGAGAACATAGTAAAAATTACATACTATTATGACCCAAATAACAATGAAATATTGTCCAATAAAACTTGCCAGGCTTAGATTTTGTATTAGAAAGGAAGTTATAGGCTTAAGTGCATACATTAAGAAGGAAAATGATTAAAGATTTATGTGTTAATGTCAAAATTAAAATATTTGACAAAAACAAAATCAGAAAGAAAATGCAGATAATACCATATATGGTTATTAAAAAAAAAGCCTGGCAAGGCAGTACATCCCTGTAAACTCAGCACTTAGAAGGCTGAGGCAGGAAGATCTTGAGTTCAAGTCCACCTAAGGCAATTTAGCAAGGCTGTCTCAAAAAGCCAAAATAAAATAAAAATAAAAACAACCTACAGATCTTTGAAAATAAACAATTCAAGTGGATTTATGGCAAATTTGGTAAGGAAGAAAGTAAAGATATGAAAAAGAATGGGTATAACAAAAATTAATATTTTAGGTAAAATATTAGTAATTCTCTGTCAAATAGTTGGGAAATGGATGAAATAATTTTTATAGAAAATACAAAATTACCAGAACAAAAGAACATAAAATAGAAACACAAACACGTAAAGGAGGAGAAAGACGACCTGGCAGGGATGTAGCCCTGGGCCTCAGCTCAGCACAGATCTTCACTGGAAAGGCCCTGTCTCAAGACAAACCCTGTTCCCATGTGACGTGACAGCTCATTGAGTCACTAGATGTGAGGTCACCGGGCCAGGCGGGAGAAGGCAGACCCTGTGGGACACGGCCATGTCCACAGGGCAAGGGCAGGGCCCAGTGAGCCAGCCAGACAGAAGGACACCAAGCCTCACGGCACTGTCCTGGGAGCAGCTCGAGGGTCGCCCTGGGGACGGTGACCCATCTCAGCCTCCACTGCAGGCAGGGCCTAGGAAGTGGGCCAGAAAGCAGTAGCAAGAGTCCTTGAAAGGAGTTGGACACACGTCCCACTGGCAAGGACACTCACTCTGGGGACAGAGGCCACAGCCAGCAGCAGGCCAGTGATGTAGGGAGGGGCCAAGCCAACAAGGGAGGACACTGCAGTGTCACCTGTGCTACCAGGACTGAACTCCAACCACACCCACGAAAGCCACCTCCTGTAGGCCACTCGCACTGCGACTTCTGTCCCAGGTCCAGGAAGGGTGGAAGCTGGCTGTGCTGCTGGCCACAGGTGTCACAGGGCCTGGAGGATGGGTGTCTGCTCGGCCCCTGTGCCCACCAGCCAGGACTCACTGGTTCCCCAGTTCTCCCTAAGGAGGAGTTGGATCAGGGGCACTGGCCAGGGAACTGCCATCTGCAGTGACTGGCACTGCACTGAGGAGCAGCCCCTCCTGGGGCGCGGTGTCCTCAGCCTGTAGGCTGGGAAATGAGCTCTCGACCAAATCCCTGGAGCTACACAGTAGCTCACGATCTGACGTTTGTGGCTCCCTTCAGACTGTCCATTCCAGGCAGGTCAAGGCCGTGGCCGAGCTCACCTCTAACAATCGCGAATTTGAGCCAGCCTGGAGCATCTCAGTGATTCTGTGAGTCCCTGTCTCAAAATGTAAAAGGGGCCCAGGTGTGGCTTGGTGTGAAGGCACTGGGCTCAATACCAACTACAAAAAAAGACATGCCTCCATAGTTTTCCCCCCAGGGCCCAGAGCAGGTGTGGGTACAGGCAGAGCGACCCATGAACAAACCACGTGGCAGTCTGAGTCCCTCCTGTGCCCTGACACCCATCCACCTGAGTATTCACAAGTGGGCACACACCCAACAAAACACAAAGAACCCTGAGGCTAGGAAAGCAAATACATCAAAACACTGCATAGGTGAAAGCCTGTGTCATCACAGGGCTCCCATCGCAACCAAATCAGAAAACAAAACACACCCAAGCAAAGCCACAAGAAATCGGGTGAAGCCAGAATTCAGCCTGAGCGGTCCAGATTGCTCAGTGCAAGAAGCACCCCTGGAACCCGGAGGCTGCCCTTGCCACTGGACACCCTCATTCCTGCACCAGAACGGTAAGAAGCCAGAACTGCAGCCTGCTGGCCTGATTCGGCGTCTCTCCGGAGAGTCCGGGCAGTGAAATGAACCAAAGCTAAGGCGGACGGCACCCTGCATCCACCACTCCCGTCTCAAACACCTATGATTCTGGAACTGAGATCAGAACGCCTTGGGGGGGGGCGCTAATCTAATCCCACGCTCTGCAGGAAGTGTGCTCCAGACAGCTTCAGCCCGCCTCTGGTTCTGAGACCGGGGTCAGTGGGCCTCACAAGGAGGTTAGGCCTGGCCGGAAGGCAGCACACCTCAGGACTCACACATGCCGAGATCCTTATTTGTATTTTGCAGTCAAATTTTAAAAAGTCACTCTGGGGAATCACTACTTGCTGTCACTAGGGGAAGAAAAGAGTTTGTGTCTTCTGAAAGCCCTTATAGTTCTCCAAGAAATCTCTAATCCAAAGTAAATCCAAAGAGAAAAAGAGGACGGTGGAACCCATCACTGATGGAGCCTCTGGTAGGGCGCTGTGAGGCCTCTGTCAGAAGGACACACGCTCTGTCTCAAATAATTATGTGTCTAGACACAAAGGGATTACGAAGTTCAGTTCCACAGCCCTCAGTTTATAATTATTCTACCTCAAATTCCAGTGCCGGGGTGCAGTTTGGAAGCGTCTGAAACAGGGATAGGCATTCACCCCTCTGTAGTTTCCAAATCTGGTCTTTTCAGATGCATTTTAAAACAATACTTCTGTTGGACCCAAAAAAGGCATTGAAAAACAGCTTGGCCTCTGAAAGGGATACAGTTACTGACTGTAATTTCACAGGACTAATCCAGCATTGGAGACTGTGATTCGAATATCATAACTTCGATAAGCAATAGCCCCAGTGTTTTAACACCTGGGCAACGCTCCATCAATACAGCCACTGAAGTAACACAAGTGTACACACACGCACGCGCGCACGCGCGCGCGCGCACACACACACATGCACGCGCCTGTGCCATTGCATGACAAGTGAGTAACGTCTGCAGAGTCAGGCACCGTGGTGGGCCTGGGGTGAGCAGGTGAGAGGGCCTCCACAGAGGGTGGCACCTGGACTTGGGACAGCAGTGTCTGGATAACAAAGCTCCGAGTGGAAATGAACCGGTGAAGACCACTATGGAACAGCTCTGAGCAGGACTGAAAATTAACCAGTTGGCTTCTGTGTGTACTTGTGAGTCTGTCCCAGGCCCAGGCCCCGTATCTGGAGACGGGCATCGGATTCCCAGTAAGTGAACCTCCGTGAGTCACTGGTCCCGGTGAGGCTGACAGTGGCCTGTCATGCCGTGTGGCCTCAAAGGACAAGACAAGGCCACAGCCGAGGACGCCTGGCTCCCACCCCAATTAACTAGATAGATAGCACAGCTGCAGACATCTCACTCCTGTGGTGAAGGTGACCTGGAGGTAAGACAGTTCTCCTAAATTAACATAATTTATTACTGGACAAGTCCTTGAACCCACTCCCAAGGTCCTGCTCGTTTCCTGCGCTTTCCACTCTAAGCTCTTCCCTTGATTGAAAACCAAATAGATACAGGCGCCCAGAGAAGTTCTTTGTCTCAGCCCCTGGAGAATCTCGAGTTTGGATAGAGAGTTTTGATCCTCCTGGAGCCCTGAAATCACCCCACTTGTGTCTGTTATCTAAGCATCGCCCACTCCTTTGGGAGGTTGCCAGGTTGATCAGTCTGCAATACGCAACCATCTGCCCACTGCCGTCCAGGGCCTCCTGACACCTTTCAGACCTACAAGGCTCCTCGGTTTCTGCTTGCCTCGAGGGTGCTGGGGATAAAGCCCAGGGCCTCCTTTCACACTGAGCTATGTCCCAGCCCCTCGTCTTTTCCTTTCTCTTTTTTATTTTGAGACAGAATCTTGCCCAGGCTTTCTGCACATGTGTGATCCTCCTGCCTCCCCATCCTAGGGTTAACAGGCGAGCACCCCTCCCCCAGCCTCGCTAGGCATTCCAGTGACTGTGATCACCCAGACAAGAAGGAGTGACTTCAGGAAGGCGCAGTTCAGCTCTGCCTTTGTTGACCAGCAACCAGGCAGCAGAGGCAGGCAGCAGTGACCAGTCATCCCCGCTGAGCCAGAACTCACCTGGGGACAATAGCCACGCCCGCTCTCTGCCCCCCCCACACACAGAGGGAAATGCAGGTGACCTGGGTGCTTCCAGCACATTGCCATCTTCGTTATTTAATTCAAAATATGCTCTCTTGTGAAGAGGCAAGAAAATGCAACAGAGTGGGTCGGAGAAGCCTGAGCAGCTGGCTGGTGTTCGCAGGGTCTCGTTCTCCTCATCCTCAACCTGGACAGCCCACCCCAAGACAGGGAGTTCAGAGCAGGAAACCCTCCTCCTCCCGGCTCGGGGCAAGAGGAAGGCTTGGGGCGCAGGAAGCCCACACTCGGATGGGCAGGCCCTCTCCCTCCGCAGCCCCCCGCTGCAGGATGGCTCCCCCTTTTCCTCAGCAGACTTCACCACAAGTTCTCTTCTCAAAAGCGCTGTCAGCTGGGCTAGGACATTTGTCCACCCCAGCATGCAACTTCTAAGTAGCAGTCAACACCCAGTACGAGTGTCTTTGAAGAACTGGGCTTCCGTGTTGGTTAGGGTTAATCCTGACATCATCACACTCCAGGGAGACCTGGCCAAGGTCACATGTCATTCAGGACTAATTAGGGTTGCCAGACTAAGTTACAACACAAGATATCTTCTGAAATACGAA
>PVJX010025408.1:0-26959 GCA_004027295.1 Dolichotis patagonum | reverse complement strand
CAAAAAAAAAAAAAAAAAAAAAAAAGAAGCACACTAAATATCACTGTATATTGTAGTCTCAATTATTCTTTAGCTAAATTTAAGTATTAAAATCTTTTAGTAATGTAGATTTATGTATATTCATAGTAATATAACAATAAGAAAAATTAGAAATTAGATGTTTACTAGCTTCAGAATGTATTTGCGTATTAATTTACTGTTTTATGTTGTAATTTTTTATAATTTGGCATTTTGTTAAAAGTTAAATGTAGCACTTTGAAAGACAATATGAATAATTAAATAATTTTAAAACTTTCTTAAATGGTAAAAATGAATCTTATTTATTAAGTTACATTTATATTAATCATCATAATATGCAATAAATAGTACTGGGAAATATAATATTCATCAGTATATGTCATTCCTTTTTCAACTGGTAGACTTTTGAGAATATGAATTTGGGAAATTTAATTCCAATGTCTATCACATTTGGCATCATGGACTATGTTAATTTACACTGAGGTATCTCTCACTGAGATACCATTGATAATCAGCCTAGGTACAAATAGAACAAAGGAGACTTGTGAACTCAGTGTCATAGGCTCTTAAAGATTAAATGGAAAATAGATTAAGGGTCTTAAAAATCAGTCCTTATCTATTTCTCTTCTTTTCTCTTTATTTTTCTCTTCTTTCATTTTTCAGATAGTGGCATTTCTACTCTTTAAATTAGTTAGTATTGAAGAGGGATACGTAAGTGCAAAACTGCTACTGATTAGTGAAAGTGAAGACTAATTGAATTTTCAATATTTGACACTTGTCTTCATTGTTTTGTGGACCTGCTTTGATTGCTTGTAAAGTCTATTTTGTGTTGTTGTTCTTTCATTATTTGCTGGCAATTAACATTTAAGAAAACAGTTCCTTTAGCTATTTCACTAAATTATTTAGATTACAAATGTATGTGTTCAGTTCCTGAGCTTTGTAGTGTTTGTTTTATAGTATGTCCTCAGTTTTATAAATAAAAGGAGATGGGTTGTCCAATATGTAGTTTTCTTTTACGCTTTACTTTCTGACACTGGAACTCTGAACCAGTGGGTGTTCTGTATAATTGAAGAAAAGACAAAAGGCAGGTGAATATACTGCACATCCTTTGTGACACTTGTGTCTTTTAAATTAGAATTCTGGAGGAAAGCACTCATTATCCATAGCTCTGACATGTGTCTGCTCCTTGGCTGTTCTTCAGATCTGGCCTTATAAAGCTCAGATTCCCCTTGAAGTTATGGAATTCACACTTTTTATTTATTTACAATATAGGTCCCACAGAATAAGAAGTTTTTAGGACCTCTTTGTGGAGACATTTCAGGGTAGAGATGCTAAACCAAGACTGAGATTATGCTGACAACAGGTTAGTAGTTCTCTCTCAACCTGGTATAGATAATACTTGTGGAGTCAGTGATGCTGTAAGTGTCTTGAATAATTTTACATTACTTTTTGTTGTGTTTGTGTTACCCATAATTGTTGTCATTGAACAAATGACAATTTGATGAATTGTACATGTGCCAATTTTTTTTACTTCTCATTTATTTGCTTGTGAATGACATTTATTGTTATACCATATTTATTATTAGGTTTATTTTGCTGTTAATTGGATGTTCACTCGGTTCTGTTACTGTTTCATGTCTTATACTTTTCTTATTAAAGTGTAAGCCTTTTAATATATATTAAATATGTCAATCCTTCTCTTAAAATTTCTTCTGACAAATGAATCCATTCAAGGGATGTAAACTTCTAGGTTATATACATTATGGGAAACTTTTACTTTTAATTTTTATTTAATTTTATGTATCTACTAATAAATGCCTCTTTTCTCAAAACGTTCATGCACATGGAAAGGAATATTATGCATTTTGTTAGTTTCTATTGCATGATTTTTCAACAAATAATTTACATACACATGAAGTCTTTATGTTTTTAATCTTTTTCAACTTTGAAAAATATAGTTTTCTCTGTGTAACTTATATTATCCTTGTTAATATGTATTATTATGAACCAGTTTCTCTTGTTCTCCTCACCTAGCTTTAAGAAAAAATAAATACATGGATTTTCATAAGTCACAAAGAGCAATGAATTTCTGCTTGAGACTACAGTTCCTGCAATGAAATTTTGTCCTTATGAGAAATGGGTTTGCAAGAGGACTACAAGTTGTAATGTTACACTGAATCTGCTAACAGGATGATTCACATCTAGTGTCTAGTATGTCAGTTTTAAATTTGCAAAATAGTTTACCTAAGTTTTTCTCAAAAATGTGATTGATATAAATTTATTACTTTTTTCTGTTTTCCTTTCTAGTTTATTTTCTTGTTCATAGATTAATTTTTAATGTTACAAAAGGATGATTATACAATATCAGATAGTGTATGCCAGTTATATTACTCCCAAAACTAATGCTGGAATCCAAACAATGCTATCCCAATAACTTTTTCTCCAGGTTCCTGTGGCTGTTTCTCTTTATGAGGAGCTCACATCGCTACAACTTTGAGTAATCTTTATACAGATTTATCTTATTTAATTAAGTAACCTGAAAATTGGACAGGTTCAATCCGGTGTAGACCACTTAAATTATTTTAAAATGCATTAATGGACTGAAAAAAGTATACTAGATCTACATTAGTCTGAATAAGAAAATTATTCAAGTTATATATTAGAAACAAAGAGCAAAACAATGGTAAGCACATAGTAAGAAAGATTATAATACGCATATCTACAAGTGAAATGCTCTTGAATGTTGAAGTAATATATCAAAAATAAAATGTAAAGTGCTAATTTATTTTCTAATTAAACATTAACTTTTAATTTAAATTCTGAGATCTCCAAAGTCACTTCCAGTTCTAGAATGTCGCATCAGCCAGAAATTTAATATATGTGTTGTAATTTTTGTCTCTACTCATAGGTCTCAGAGACATTTCTTACATTGTGTATGTTTAAAATATTTTAAAGTGCATGTCATTGTATAACAGATAAAAAGTGTTATAAAAGTCTACATTACTCCTTCTAATCAGTTAATTAAAACCTATTTAATTTTCTGGTTAAAACCATCCATTTTGTATAAGAAAAGAAAGATTATAGGAACCCGATTATAGGAAAGAAATATGCAACAATTAGTACATGCATGACTGTGTGTGTGTGTCGTTGTGTATGTATGCTTATCTATGTCAACCTAGAACAGCTATGTCATCTGGCATGTTTCACAACTATACAAGAACTGTGACCCTTACAGTAGTTTCTTGCTCTGAAATCTGGAATAAATTTCTAACTATAACACATCATCAGACACATCCCAAGAGGTACAACTGTTTTTTTTTTTTTTTTTTTTTTTGTACTGTCAGGCTACATTTCCTGGTCAACTCCAAAGAGTTTAAATGTCCTTTATAGCTTTGAAGCTATAAAACAATTGAAATTTCTAAGGGATGATTGAACTCCACAAGGTAGGGAGGAAAAGGTAGAGTTGATATAATGTAGTAGTGGTAACAAGCAAGAATATAGTAAGTGAACTGAGGTGATTCAGTATTCTGCTGAGATGTTCTGCACACAATAAAATTTTCACCATACTTTAAAGGCCAAGTAGCGTTATTATTCAGTTCAGTGAAATTGTTTATACCAGAAAAAAAACATGTTTTATTTTGCCCAGTTCTTTCATGTTTCCAAAATAATTACAACCATTTTCCCTGGATAAGAAAAGTTGGAAAGAAACAAATCCACACATTTAGTTTCCAGTTGATTTTTGCTCAAGTCTTCTTTACACCCAGTGCAGCATTAAAATTAAACTAATGTTTTTCAAAACCATTAAATGAACTGGAAAATTTTAATCGTTAACAAAATTTTTCACTGAGATGTGCACTGGTTACCAACTGCTCTTAAAACAATTCAGTAGGTGTCTTGTGACTTACATACTTATTGCCATATAGTTCTGGATACCAGAACTATGAAATGGGTTTTACTGGCTAAAATTAAAGAGTTGGCAGGACTGTATTCCTCCTATGATGTCTAAAAATCAATGTGTTTCTTGCCCTTTTCAATTTTTAAAGCCCATTTACTTTCCTTAGTATGAGTTTCTGTATTACTTTCTGTCTTTGGTGGGACAAAATACCCAACACCCAAAGTCAAAAAGGAAAAGATTTATTTAGCTCACAGTTTGTATAGGTTTCAGTCCATAATCAGAAGGTGCCAAAGCACAGTGGTACATGTCAGAGGGGCAACCAATGACAAAGGCAAAAGGAGGAAACAAATCTTTTTTCTGCTCTTTTATCTTATGCAAGACTGCATCCATAATCCTAGCATTGAACCATGAATCACTTGCACACTATAGATTATGTTACTTCTTTTTTAAAAAGTGCCATCTAAAAATGCAAGAGGCTTGAGGGGAGCATCTACGCACAAGCTATAACAGTTTTCCTCCATTTTTACACTAAACAATAACAGGTTGAATCATTCCAGGGTCATTCTAACAGCTCCTTTTATGTTATGCATTTCCTGCTTCCCTGTTCATTTAAATCAAATACTGTGATTACATTGGGTCCACCAAATATTTTAGTTAAATTCTTCTCTTCAAACTCCTTAGCAATCACAAATACTAATTCACTTGTGCCATGTAAGGTAACATGCTCATATTTCCTGAGGGATGGACATGAAAATCTTTGGAGCTCCAACTATTTGTTGTCAAAAGAGTGTTGCCTTTTCTATAAATGGAAAATTGAACTTTAAAGACTTGAAGTGATGTCTCTGTAACTTATTCTTTAATTCTAAGTACCATAAGGTTTCATAATCCATATTTCTATTATGTAACATTTTCATGCATGGCTATTGTCTCATCTCCTACCAATTCTCTGTGTCTACATTTTCTAAATTTTCTAGATGTTTTGGCAAATGTTAGAAGTTCCAATATGCCATAAATTTGACAATGAGGGGAACAGCCAGAAAAATTCAGAGTTCAGACATGAAAATACATGTGACCAGCCATATTCCCTTTAAAGACCATCAAACATAGCTGTAATAAAGAGGGTTAAATATATCTGATCAAAGTATAGAAACATTAAATGTCTTGTTTTTTTCTCATGAAATATATTTATCATTATAAGACCAAAACATACATATACAAAGATCATTCTAGTAAAGTTGAAAAGTTCTCTTTAACATATTAGACTAAGGAATGGCTTTATATTAAAATAATTAAAATTATTTGTGGCAGATATATTAAATAAAAATTAACAAATTTATCTCTCATTTTATGGTTTCCCAGATCCCTAAAATTGACACAAAAACTGAATTTATAACATAGTATTACTTTCCTTCTGCCAATATAGGTAACCATATAATCATTTTAATGTGAATAATATAAAAAACAATTAGGGTGTACATACTACTCATTGTGATGTATGAGAATTATTAGGTGTAAAATATGATCCAGTAAACAAAAGACATATAACAAATTTGCAAAAATGTACTGAATTAGAAACAACTTCTGACTTATCAAAATTGATAAATTTATGGCAAAGTGATTGGGCACTGTAGTTGTTATGGAAGTGAATTTCTGCATATGTTCTGTGCTCAAAAATTACCATAAGAGAATGAATCTGGTGGAACTAAAAAACTACCTAGGGATTTCGTTTGATATGTACTGAAAGAAATTTGTGTTTTAACTAATTACCAAGGTTGAAAAATCATGTATTAAACACTGAATTGCAATTTTATATTAAATTTTCTACATCTCCGTTATTTTATTATTACTAGGGCAATATTTTCTAAACTCAAGGAGAATATGGCATCTATTATTATTAAAATGAATGATATGGCAATATGAAAAAATTCAATGGCTAGAGTTTTAGTGGGTGAAGATGTTCTAGGAGACATTCAGAAAGTATGTTTAAATTAAGTTCTGCCTGTATATAGAACACATTAAAAATATCTAACTTAATGAAGATTGATTTTCAAAGGAAGAGTAATCATCTGCAGATGTTGAAGGGGATCCACATTTTCTTTGTGCATTAGGCCATTATGTCTATATGGACTGTTTCCAAGATCTAGCTCTTAGAAATTGTGCTACCGTAAACATAGCTATACATGTATTGATGTGGTATGATGCTTTTAACTCCACCAGGAAGTTACCTAGCAGGGAATAGCTGGGACACATGGATCCTCTAGATTTAGTTTTTGGAGAAATCTCTGTAGTATTTCCATAGTGGTTGTACCAATCTACATCCCCACCAATAGTAGAAAAGTGTTTCTTTCCCCCATATCCTAACCTAATTTGTTACTAGTCAGTTCCTTGATGGTAGCCATTTTTTCTGGAGTGAGATCAAATCTCAGTATTGCTTAATATTCATTTGTGATGATATTTTGGGGACCTTTTGATTAACCTTCAGTAACCTAGTGTTTTAATTTCTATTTCTCAATGATATATTTTGGGGTGTTGAACTAAATAGATATAGATATAGATATAGATATAGATATAGATATAGATATAGATATAGATATATAAGCTGCCTGTACTTTTTATCTGAGAAGTGTTTATTCATTGCCGATGGAATGTCTGGTCAAATTATTTTCCCATTTTATGGGTTATCTTTTCACTCTGTTGGTAGTTTCTTTTGCTATGTAAATTTTTTTAATATTGTGTGATTCTACTGTCAAATCACTAGATACTAGAACACACCAGGTACTAGTACATTGGTTAATCTGTTCAAATAAGAAAACCACATCTGGTACAGCAGGTGCAAGTGAAGTCACAACCTTCACTACTTGATTAAGTTTATGGCGATCCATCATCATTCCCCAAGACTCAGACATCTTCTGCACTGTCCAAATAGGACAGGTAAAGGGGGATGTGATGGGAACCAGCCCACTTCCATCTTTTAGTCCTTCTGGATAACACTAATCTCTGCAGTCCATCCAGGGATATTACTTTGATTTACTATTTGCAAACTCTATTGACTTCCATTTGACTTTTTTCATTACTGATATTATAGGTTATGAAATGAGTATAATGATTCTGCCAAGTTACATCTATCTATCTATCTATCTATCTATCTATCTATCTATCTATCATCTATCATCTATCTATCTATCTATCTATCTATCAACATATTCAAAATTATGCATTCCTGACCTGGAGAAATAGATGGACTTGGACAACTGCTGGATCCAATGTGAATTTGACTTTGACTAAAACTCCATTGATTACTTGACTTTCATAGTTCTCTACCCTTCATGGAAGATTACTATGACAGTTTGGATCATCTGGAATCAACATTAGTACTGAACAAGTATCCAGTTTTTCCTCAAATGTCTTATTATATCTATCTTTCCAAAGTAAACTTTGAACAAAGGTCTTTAGTCCTTATGCAGAAGGATAAGAAAATGATTGATGGTAGAATTTTTTATAGTACAGCAGACTCCTCCCTCAAGAGCCACCACTTCCCTCTTATTGAAGCAACTGTGATACACAAGTCCCAGAATTGAGGGATCATGATTTTATACTGCTATGTGTTAGGAAAAATTTTGTTCATTTTTCCTAAAATTTCATGCTTAGGTAAATCTAGTAAAAATTTAGTTGGTTTGCTATATATTTAGCTTTCAGTCATACCATGGTTAATTAGCCAATATCATAGGTCTACATCTGCTGGACCGTCCTGATCATCACTTTGTTTCTGCCATCTTTTACAGTAAGTACACCCATCTTGACTTTGCCTGTTGGGTGGTGTCACTTGGCCTCTGCTCTGTGATCCAATCAAACCCATCACCCTTACAATTTCCATTTAAGTGACTGTAGTCCCTACTGTAAGTTTTGACCACAGTGAAGAGCGGTGAAAGGGCTCTTCAGGGAAGCTGATGTCCTCTCACACACCTGTTTCTGAAGGTGTCAGGGAAGTGTATATTTTACGAACTTTTACAGCATGGTAGATTAAGTTTACATGGAAAATTCATTCCAAAATTCCCACGTACTATAGTAAACCAAGAAACAGCAGATATCTCTAACTTCCACAGTGTGCCATGTTTTGTTTCATACTTCAGCCAACATACTAAATGAACTATTAGTGCCTGTGTTGTTTATCTTCTTGAGTTGTGACATTATATTTAGAATCTTTATTCATGGTCTTATATCAAAAAATTCAGATTAATCTGTTTGTATATTTCTTGCACCATTATCCCATACCTTTAAATTTGATCCCCATATTTGTTCCTCAAATCACTGCTTATACCTGATTCCCTGACATTTACAGTTGGAAAACTCAATAAGTTCTTTGGAAGTATATGGGTCATGCTGCGTACCTCAATCTTTAAAGAACGTTTGAAAACTCGAGCTTGGCTTTAGGTTTAGAGACAAAGCTAGTGGTGAGGGTGGCTTGCAGAGAAGGTCAGTATAGTGTCCTCGGTACCTTCGAGAGACTGTTATTGCTGTTTTGTAAAGGCAACACAAGATTCAGTTCCTCAGGTATAAGAGCAGAAGTCAACACCACAATTGATTGGTATGCCCCTGTCACCAATGATGGGGAAATCTCTTCCTTTCTCAAAATATTCTCATAAGAATTTAAGAGTTCAGTTTTTCCAACCTCATCAGATTCTTGTCAAGTATCTCTATCCCAATTTATGAGCTTCCATTCTTTTCAAATCTGTACTCTTCCATTCACTGTAGATAGTCTTCAAGGCTGAGGGTTGAACTTGCACTATAATTAAGTGAATAAATTATGGAGGCTTGTATTTGGTTTTCAGTACCTTTGGCTTCATGGCTAAAAGAGGAAAGAGTCTCTGACAGGACATGCTTAAAAAAATTCAAATTGAATCTTGAATCTTGAATAGATTCAAGTGGTACGTGTACATGTGGCTGGAAACGCAAACTTTGAGCTCCTTATTTTGTTTCTTAATTTGTGCTCACACTTAGAAGACTGTGAATTGTTTACACATGTCAGAAGCTCATGATGTTCCTTTCCTAGTGTGTCCAAAGATGCTAACAACTAGCCAGCATCATTGTATTTCCTACTTTTCCACAAACGTTCAAACTTATTGTAAACTGAGTCACTAAATCCTTGTATATCACAAATGACAAACTGGGGTACTCAAATAGATCTAGTTGTGTATTACTTTAAAAAGTTTACATCATGGACTATTTTTATTCTCTACATTATCAGAAGCAGGTTAGATTTTAGTAAATTACACAGCCAACTCTAGGAACCACTAAACCATTAGAGAAGTATATTCTTATATTTTTGTTCTTTAGAATAACTCCTGCTAACATGTCTGTATTATTTGGGATTCATTAGAAGAAGAGAATCAAGATAAATTATATGTGTAATTATACAACTAATTTATTAGGCAGGTTTATAACATTAGAGGAGGAAGGGTCCCAGTGCCTTTCTGTGGAATCAGAGGTGGAAGAATACAAAATGACCATCTGCACAGGGCAGAGCGGGAGGATGCGGGCACCATCTGAAGGCTGAAGACTTGTAGACTCATTTCAAAGTCACCCATGTGAGTCTGTATCCAGAAGCCAAGGAATCTGCTTTGGAAGTCTGATGAGTTTGTGGTACAGTCCTGAAAGAAATAGAGACCAACGTGCGGAGATGATGGCAAAGACTGGTGCACCTTTGAGTAAAAAGAGGGGAGAGGCAAGATTTATTTCTTTCTCTTTATTTTTTTTTTCACTCTGCAACATAGAAACCAATTGGTTGGTGCCAACCACATCTAGTGTTTCTTCCCTCCTCAGTTTGTAGCCTATCTCTTAATCATCCACAGACACACGCAGGGTTTACTGATCTGCAGGATGATTCTCATTATAGTGAAACTGACATTTCACAATTAATAATCACATTGGTTGAAAGACATCAAATCCAGTTCATGAGCACCTCCTGTCACACATTAACATTTAGTCATGGTTAAACATTATGTTTAAAAGGCTCAGTAGCAGGAAAATAATTTATTCCCAAAAGGAAAATAGTTGTCTGGGAGTAACACCTGGCCCTGCACCTAAATGCTAAAAGCTTACACATTATTTGCCTCCAGGTATCTGTCTATGTTCTAAATGGAATCACTGTCTGCCTGTGTCATTTCAAATTCTAGTGGATGTACTGTATCATAGAGACCTAATAGCAAGAAGGCTTGCCCAATTCCCTAGAGCTGAAAGCGTCTCCTGCAAATTTATACATTGCAGTGAAGTTTTCCCATGCTCCACTTTGATGAAGGTAAGGCCTTCTGGAGAAAAGTAGGTTTGGATGATATCATGATAGTTTTTCCTATATGAAGAAGTCATTTGCCCTATGTGAATAGTGAGGATTCATAATATCGTATCTTCTTTCAAATGCCCTTGTGTTCATTCAGCAGAGATTTTTTTGATATCCTTGATATCAGTCCAGACATTTAACTTCTTTAATATCTACTGGAGGTTTATAATCAGTCTCAGTACTCGAGTCTGTTTCCTTTTTGGTTCTTCCTTTGCCTGAATCTCTACCTTAGCAATCTGCTGAACTGCAATTGTATCGTGACACTAAGTTTTAATAGCTTACAAACCAGTATTTCCTACTGAATCAAATCTAAGTCTTTCAATTTTCCTGTAATCTAGGGGGCCAAGGGTTTAGCTCAGTGGCAGAAGGGCCTGCATGGCAAGCGCAAGGTCATGATTTTAATCTCTAGTATCCCCCAACCCCAAAAAAAGTAAGAAAGAAAGAAAGAAAGAAAGAAAGAAAGAAAGAAAGAAAGAAAAGAAAACCAATATTCTGAAAAGAGTTTGTAGTTTATCTGCCCAAACTTTACCTTTTAAAAGCTAACAGTACCTCTATACATTACTTATACACTACCTATTAGTGTCTTGTCACCTGGAATAACTTTCATATTTATTCCTAGTATTTGTTTTCCTTTTTTTTCAAAATCAAGCATTTTACCGATGTGCTTTGCAATTTTTCTCTTCTATTCTTCAATGTTATTCATTATCTCTGTCATATTATTTAGAGTTTGTTATTTTCTGTATTTTTAAACATTTCCTGTCAGTTAATTGCATGCTATTTGACAGCACTAGTGTTTCCTTTGCATATAATTCTTTCATCCTACAGAGAGCTTCAGGTGTAACCCTTGACAAAATGTTGTTTCACAGTGGACATTTATTCTTTTATTAAGAGCTAAGTAAGACACAAAGCCATGTAAAACAGGAAGTTCTCTTAAAGGGGTGATAATTTAAGTGGAAAAGAAATACATGTATAAAATTATGAATTAACACACCTATGTTAATTTTTAGGCCAAAATTGTAAACCGGAGTAGCTACATGTAGTAATAATAGTGCATATGAATACTTAAAAGAAGATAAGTGACAAAAGGCATTCATGTTTTCTCTTTTTTTGCACAATAGGCAAATAAAGCACTAAACTCAGTTTACAATACAAAATATGACTCCATTCTGCTTGAAAAAAATTTATGTCACAATACCTCAGGCAATTTATTTAAAGCAAAATGTTCAAGATTTTGCTTAGTCTGTTTAATAGTGGTTGTCTTAGTTATTTTTCTCATTGCTGAAACAAAATATCTACCCCGCTACACAACTTAAAGAAGGAAATGTCATTTTAAATCACAGTTTGTAGAGGTTTCAGTCTATAGTTGGCTGGCTCCAAGGCAAATGACAAGGCAGAGGGACCTCACGGAAGAGAAACAGTGCATATCAGGGTTGGCTGATAAAGCAAGTAGCATCCGGCAGCAGCAGAAGCAGCCTACCTTTCTCTATCTATATTCCATCCAGGCTGTGAGTCTATTGATTGGCATCACTCACATGCAGATGGGACTTCCATACCAAGAATTCTGCAAAAACACTTTAATAGTTATCATATATCTTTAATCTCAATATCACATACCCTAATTAATCTAGCTTCACATACCCATGGTCCAACTACCTGTGAAAAGTACCATCTATGTGTGTATGAGGTTTTGGGAAACATCTATATACAAGCCATAGCTGGTTTAAAAAATACCTCAGACTGGGCAATTTTCAGACAACTGAGGGGGTAATTAATTTGTAACTGTACACACCTAATTAGATACAATTGTGACAGAACATGTATTCAGATATTGGTCATCTAATAACTGTTGTCATATTTTTAACCTCTATCTTACGTTAAATACTAGAATTGCTGTGCAATTTTGGACAGATAGAAAGAAGTTGAGAAAAACCAAAGAGAATGAAAAGCTCAGTACAACAAAAGCAGATTACATTTATTGGAAAAAAAAAGAAAAATTATTGGAAATTATGCTGGGGCCTGGTTGGCAGTGTGCAGCAAAATGTCCTAGAACTGCAAATGTCAAAGTTATTCATTATTCTTAGGAGTTAAGCTGCTGTATTTTGCATAATGTGAACTATCTGGAGGCTTTTCAGAAAAAGTGCCATGTGTACTAGTTATCCAACTGGGAATTAACAAAGACCAATATACCATGGGAAAAACTGTATCTAAGACAAAACAAAACTGCCTGCCAATGAACTTTAAATGGGAGAAGTACAATGGGTCCTGCCAACCTCTCAGGTGTAGCAATAATAAGAAATTACCGTGAACAAAAAATAAAAGCAAAATGGCAATTTTGACATTGTGAATACTATCCTATGTCCTTCATTGACTTTTTGTCACTTCCATTTTTGTCAAGTTAGTTTCTGTAAGAAGCATTGTGGAACATTGGTTAATATTTTGTATTAAAGGAGATTGCAATTCACATTCTAGTTCTAAGATATGCTGAATATATGACATTGAACAGGTTGATGAATCTTTCTTGATTTTGTTATTATGTTAGGTTTTTATCTCCTAAATGATGTGATTCACAGAAATTATTTTTCACAGCTGCCGTATAGTCTTGATCACAATTATCATAACAATAATTATTTCTTTTTATTTTGAGTGTATTATCTTTGAGAAAACTAAGAATATAATACAGAATGCATGGAAATGTTTTGGTACTAAGGAAAAGGTTGACTAAAATAAATTCTAAGAATAGAATTCCAGCCATACATGTTAAAAAACATCTAAAAAATTAGTTTTCTCAAAGAGGTTTTTCTTTCCCATTTCAATCACTGTTTCCAGGATCAGTGAATTTGTCTGACAGTGTCTCCTAAAGGCTCAGCACTAGTATTTTTATAATGACTCTTCACTGTGAAGTAATATGAAATTAAAATGATATTGTCTATCTTGATATGATCCTATTACTTAGCATATTGAAAAGATTTGTACCAGGGTTCTAGAAAATCTAATGGACAGCAACTTCCAGGATTTACATCTACATCTTCAGCTTTCCATGTCTGTTTTTTTTTTTTCCTTGCCTAAAACTATGATTTTCAAATGGCCGACACCTGCAAACAGGACCACCTGCAATCCAGGTAATCTCTGCAATGTGGGAACAAATGGAATACTGCCAGCACTAGTTTCTAGGTGCTTCTTCCCTGATGAAAATAGGGTGGTGTATATATTGGCATGTAGGGTTCTGCACATATGAAACTCAGTGTGGCACCAGCTCAGCATGGCTCTGGGCTCTATAGTAACAGCATGCCTCTTCAATACTGACTTCTGCTTTCTTCTTCCAAGCCGGAAATCGAACTTCCGGCTTTTTGTGCGCAGGCCAGTATTCCCCCAATCAGCTGTCAATACGTCATTCTGCCCGCCCCTTCAAATTCCATCACTTGTCAAACCTGCTAGAAACCCTGCTGTTTCTTTGACTGCTTCAGAGGGATCCTGCACTCTTCTGTAGACCGCCTGTGCCCACAATAAAGGCCTTTGTTTCTTCCTGCCTTTGCTTCTTTACCATGCCAAGAAAAATCTATCATATATAATGGTTCTCATATCGAAATAGTTCTACAGTGTAGTAGAATAAGAATATCAGCTCAATAGAGGAAGGCAGTTTTGTACTCAGTGTAAACCCAATGTAAGACAAAATAGTCTAGAGTCAAACTGCATATTTAAATAGAAATCCGCCCATTTAGTAATTCTGTCAGTTTATGCAAATTACTAAATATGTAAACGTTAGTGATCATGGAACAATCTTGAAGGAATACTTTCAAGATTTATTTAAATGATGAAAATAAAAACTGACACAAAGTGTCTAACTCATGGTATCTTTTGTTATCAATTCTTAACATATTTTTATTGAATTTATCTATTTAAAATGATCCCTAATTTATTGCTGTAAGACATTAATTAATTTTTCAACAAGAGTTTCAAAATGAAATTTGTTTCTTAAACAATTAAACCTAATTTTAAAATTCATATTTATTTTATTGCATGCATTTTTCAAATAGTAGGACACATTTGTAATAAAAAATAATACCAATATACACTTTAATAAAAAATACATTCAAAAAATATTTTTAAGGGCTGGAGATTTAGTTCAGTGACATAAGCGGCCCCCACCCCCACTGCACAGGTGCCATATCCAGATTTTGATACCTGGTACCATAATAATAATAATAATAATAATAATAATAATAATAATTTCATCCTATTAAATGGGAACTTCTTGAGTGTAAATAGCTATGGAAGAGTCAGTTTATTGGTTGAGGTAAAGATATACTGAGAAGATTCGACCTCTGGAGAACAAAAGTAGCTGTGACTGTGGTGCCATGCATAGAACTCACTCAGCTTTCATTATAGAGTGAGTCAGAAAATGTAACATGCTTGTTCATGATTATGTGCCAAATAGGAAGTAATAAAGGGGGTAATATCTGGTGTTATTTTAAATAACTTCATATTTTATGTTATTAAAACTTTACTTATACATTAATAATAAAATTTTATAAATCTCTAGTAAAACAAAAAAATCAGAGATTGTTTTCACGTATTCAGTAAAACTTGCAGCCTGGACTTAAATCTAGCATTTTTGACTCATCTTGGTCTATTCTAGCATAATCATATTACTTTATTCAAGAGCCCTTGAAGACTGAGTAAAATGAAATTATTACTGATTTAAAGAACTCTAAAATTGTAAGTGCAGTTTATTAGTATTATCATAAGCATGTTTTAAAATTACATAAGCAATGTGTGTTGTATATTTCAGTCTTACTAAGTGGTTCATAATAAAGCAGGAATCCTTATGTTCTGGGTAACAAATTTAATAAGGATATAATGAAAAGAAAAGAGCCAAAGGAGCTCTGGATACACTCTCCATGTATACCTTGATGAACACAGAATACTTAAAAGGACACAGCGGCAAATAAGAACTGAGGCTGTGTTAGATGTTTGCTTAAGATAAAAATACATTTCCTAACTCACACACAGAGGTTTTTGACATAAAATTTCATGATATTTGAGCAAAAGCACTTCGTAAATATTGTGTGACCACTGTCCTAATTCAGTCCCAGGAGTACTTCTAGCTAATTACCAAAAAATATAAGAAATGAAAAGAAAGATAAAGAAATGAGTGAAAGAACAAAAGAATGAAAGAAGGAAGAAAGGAAGGAAGTAAGGAAGGTCAGAGATATTAGTTTTGCAAACCATGTGGGGAAATATGAATTTAGTGTAAGTTACACACACACACCTGGAATTTTAGAAAATCTGGAGTTGTTACATCGTTAACCAAGATGTTCCCTTTTCAATGAAAAAGTACATGACGTTCAGAGAGAAAGGAGAAGGAAAAAGGAACAAAACAAAACAAAACAAAAACAAAAACAGAAGAGATTTCAAGTGCTTTAGTACTAAATAATGTCAAAACATATTGTGCAAAATTTAATCTCACTTAACTCCAGGTAGATCTAACAACAGGAGATCTGCTACTACTAGATCATCCAAAAGAGGTACTAAAAGAGAAATGATTAAACCTTAAGAGAAAAAGTTGCATCATGTACAGAGTTAAAGTAACCAGAATTTTCTTTGAGTTTCATCCAAGACAATGAAAGTAAGCAGCAGTTCAATGACAAACTGCTTAAAGGGGAAAAGATCAAAAATGCTATATACAGAAACTTACTACTTGCAATGAAGGTAATGTATATTCATAAACAGAAATGGAGAGTTATGCCTGCCCATCACTTAATGACATTTTTTCTTCCTTTCTTTCTTTTGGCATAGTAATTCCCCTTGATGGTGGCAGTAAATTGTATTTTAAAATATTTTATACAGTAACAAATAGCTGTGTTCTGGAAGCTGGTGCATTGATTCCACATCAAGTAGCCTTATTTCATACAATTTTATTTTTGGAATATGTTTTGCTTTTTTAAATGTTAAAATTATTTGCTAGAAAAGCAATCCTTATAAAATATTATGATTGTAACATAGTAAAATGCATCAAACATGAGTTTTATTATGCATAATTTTTCCAAATTTTATTGTCTTCATTTTTGAATTGTCTTCATCTTTGAATAATACTTTTCTTTAATTTTTGTATTCAGCAAAATTTAATCACCTCAGATTTTTCACATATTTTCTGATTATTTTCTCCATGTGTGGAAGTTATAAAAGTATTTAATATCATTCATCAACAATGATATTGAAGTGAAGATATACTTCTAAAGTATTGCAAGACTAGCATATGTAGCATATTTCTGTAATTTGAACACAAATTTTATTGAACTGCAACCACAGTTTTATCCTTGAGCATTCTCTAGGGCATCAGATATTCATAATGCATGACTTGGGTTTTCTAAAGTCTAAAGTCAAGTTGTACTGTGAATTTCACAGTAGGTAAGAGATATGTGATTATTGTAAAAGCTTTGTATGAGTATATAGTAAATATCAAATGTATGACAAAATCAGAATTTGAAGCAATATTAAAATGTTAGGCATGTGTCACAATTATATGAGAGAAAAAATGAATAAGGGAGAAATACATGGAAAGAGATTTAAGTGGGAGATACTGAACCAATTGTATGAAAAAAATCTGCTTGACAACAATGTAAAAGAATTTATTCATACATATAAACAAAGAAGTTGTTTATACTTTCCACAAAAATTTAGCTGTTATAAATGAACCTCGTTAATATGTGTAAAATTTACCAGACTCCAATAATTGTGAGTTTTTTCTAGTTGATTTTCATTTTTAAAAATTATGCTATTATATAAGAAAGTTATGTGTACATTGCAATTCTAGCTTTCCAGGCAAAATGAACCAATGGAATTCTGTTTCCTGGGAGTCAGATATTTCAGATACATAGAAACTGCATTAATTAACTGAAAAATCTCTTGCAACAACAGTTATGTATGTCATTTGGGGAGAGGCAGCCAAATTAAGTCCTGTGCAAACAGAACCAAGTTAACTGGTCTGTAGAAGAGGAATGAAAGTAAGAGAGATACAGAGAGGCAGAGGAGAAAAATCAGCAGTATTATAAATATACTGGACCACCACACATAGAGGAATAATAAGTTTCTATGCTTCGGGACCTACTTGAGCAAACTCTGCTCTGTTCCAACCGATCTTTCTTTTTTCTCATTGAACATGGAACTGATACAAATAATCTTTTAGATATTAAACTATTGTCTTAAGACCTTTTTGAAAGCATTTTACTTGAAATTTAATCATTTGAGATGTTTATAAAATTCAATCTTAGTTGCTTGAAACTTGTGAAAAGCATTTAGAATTATTATTGTAATTATTAAAAGTTTCTATAATTATTAAATTATTGAAGCATGCAATTAATACTGTTTTATTTAACACTGAAAATTTCATGGACTCTGCACATGAAGTGTGTTATAAATTATCACAATTATAGATAGTGAAATGAAGATTGACCCCAAATACAGTAAAATTAGAAAGTAGAGTCACATTATTTATGTTTAAAAAATAAAATATTAGTAACCTGAAGCTGTGCATAGCCATACATTAGCTAATATTTGGAACTCAGCTTGCTTTTAAGACAAAAGGACAGACAGGCATAGGTGGAAAAAATTCAATCATAAATTAAGTAATCTGAGACTTTATGTTCATCAAACATTCCATATTCCAGCCCTTAAAAGAGCTTCGATTTTGAAAATCAGTTATCAAAAGACCAACTCAGTGCATATGAGAAAAACGCAGCACTGAAGTTTTTGAGTATATCATCATGGAATTACTTAAAGCAGGTGTGTTTATAATTGTAAGAAATCGAGAAAAATCAGTCTTTAATGGTAAACTATCATTTTCACCCCTAAGCGACGTAGAGTTAGATTATAAAACATATGTGTTTTGGAAGGAAACCGTCTTGTTAAGTCATCTTAGGCACCTCCTGTGGACATTATCTCCCTATGATCTTCCAGCCCACTTATTTTGCTATTGTTCTAAGGCACATTTGATATATAACAAAATAGACATTTACAGGGCTACAGGCTCTTTTGTGTGGCAGCAAAGTGCATTACCAAGCAGCCGCAGGTGTACACCACAGGAAGTGGTGAAATGTGATTTGTAGGGACATAGTGACAGACCTACGTCTGTAAGGCTTCATCCCAGGTTTTGTCTTCCATCTGTTCCACCAGTCTTCATCCGATTGTGTCTAAAGAAAATATCTTCATTTGTAAGGTACAGGGATGCCCTAAAGATGAATTGTTTGATAAAAGAAAAGGGTGATTTAACCCAGTAACAATGGCTAAAATATCTATGTTACTTATCAAATTAATTTAAAAATGCTTTCTATTTGTTCTACAGTGCTATAAGGACTGTGTTTCACTCCAAACTGTAACAGCTTTTGTATTAACAATATTCCAAGTAATCCAGCTAATGTATTAGCATAATTCTCTTTTACTAGTCTATGTTGCTTTTTCAATGGAAACATGAAAGTGAAGTACAATTTCCTTTCCAATATTTAAGGAAGTTATTCGCAAAATATAGCATATTTTCCTCCTACCTTGATCCTTTAACTCTGTAATGCCTCCATTTTAGTTAGAATAAATGTTTAGGTTAGTTGTGGAAATTAATAGACAATAAGAAAGAGAAATATGCAGGAAACAAAAAATTATATATGCAAATAATGATTATAAAATAGCTAATAATTGTATAATGACAGTTTTGCCTTTCTAGATCTAGCTTTTGGACACATTTAAGGTTTGAGTTTGTGACTTGTACCTCCTGTAAGTGTCAACTCCAGAGATAGCTAAAAAACTCACGTGACTCAGGGATAGTCACCCTTTTGTTTAACATTAAAAAATAAATACAACTAATGATTTTAGTATTCACTTTCATTAATAAATATTTAGTTTCTCATTCTTTAAAAATAAAAACCAATAATTAAAAAAAATTCATTTCATAATTTTAAAAATTTAATCTTAAGGGCAATAAATAGAGTGGAATAATAGAAAAATCAGAAGCAATAGAAATGTCAAGTGAAAGAGAAAATACAGATGTGACAAGAAATGATGTTCTTGTGGTCTGGTTCAGGTCAGAAGACAGAAGAGATGTCAGTTATTTGAATGGAACAAATTTGTTATCAAAAGTTATTGACTAGTAACATATGATGAACTGTAATCCATTACAACAAAGAAAATTTTAAGGGGTGATGAAATAGTGAATATACCAAAGATATTATACCTGTGATTTGTAAAGGGGATGGGGAAGCAATTTACAAATGCATAGTATAGGACAGACCCAACTCCTGGGATTTAAGCCTCAGTGGAATAAATGAGTGTAGTCCAGGTAAACTCTGCCCTGGCAAGTATATTTGCTGGGATGCATTGGCCAAGGCCACAGGGAGTGGAGAAACTTTTGAGTGGCGGCTGGTTCACAGCAGTAATCCACCAGCTTCATGGAAAGCAACCTGAGTGTTTGTGCTTCGCTGAGGTCCGGGCTTGGATCTTGAGGTCCTCTGAGGTTGGCACTACCAGGCCCTGGCAGGCAACACTACCATCTGTTCCTAGTAATGTCAAAAGCAGTAGAACCCTTTCTTTCTTCTCCAGTTTTACAACTCTCTCTGTGCTTTCCCTTTGATGAAATTTTAGATCATCAGAAAGGCTTGTCAAGGAACATGGTGCAGATTAGTAAAACAATATGGGGGAAGAAAGTTTTGACCAAGAATAAAATCAATCGCTTTGAGAATAAAAGAACATTATTTATTTGGGTCTAGTTAGGATTGAGGTATGGTAAAATACAGGTTCAAGAAGCATTAAATATGAGATGAAGTTTTACAAAAAGTTTAAATCTCAAGGGGTGTTTGTAATTGTATCATTTACTTAACCAAAATGGTGTTTAGTAAAAAAACAGTCAAACTATCTTACAAGAAAGGGATTATGTATGATTTCAATGACTAAGTAATTTAGAAAAAACACAGAGATGTCACTAATGGTCAATAAAAACTAGTGAATTACATTTTTGTCTGTCAGCAATATGTTTGTGCAGGCTGACTAGCTCAAAATTTAGCTGAAAAGTATCTGATGCCTGATGGAACACTGGCCAATCATCTCCATTTTAAGTATCTCAACAACCATTTTGATTTTTCATGTATCTCTACATCATTTTGATTTTTTTCCTTGAGAGAATTGATCTGAACCTGAAAATAAATAAATTGATAAGCACCACATTCCATATTGATGACAGATTGCATATTCACTCACATACAGATGATTTGACTTCTATAAAACAACAGAGCACTCTGTGTTGCAACCCACTAAGACTCTTATTCCTTTGTACAAGGGATGATGTCACCCTCACTCGTCATCATGAAAATGTTAAACTTAATTGTCAATGAAACTATCACTAGCTGTACTAGGTAACTGCCAAATCCAGTGACCATATTAATTTTTACTCCAAGAGAAAATTTTCAGGTAAACCTCCACAATTGTGAATACAAATACAATAAAAGGAAAAGGAGAGATTAAAATAGGTAATATGTGTATGTAAATAAACATGAGCAAATGAAGCAAATAAATCACTTCTTATTTGATCTTGATACATTTCATATCTGCAAACCTTTTTATGTTCTACTTATTTAGTATTACATTTGATTTTAGACAGGACATTAGCTATTTGAGATGCTTTACTAGGTGAGATAATTTAACCCCTTCATCTCTCAAGAATTCAAGTCTTCAGTAGTCTTCCCTTTTTTTGGTTATTATTTGCATAAAAATACTGCAAAGCTGTTCTACTTAATTATAAATTCTTGTAGTTTCTACTGAGTAGCAATAAGATTGGAAATTAGCAAAAATTACATCAGTCCTTTTATAATGTATTTTTCCATCAGTGGGGGTAGAGAACTGAAAATGATAAGACAAGCTAATTTCATAATTCACTGTTACCACTTCTGTCTTTGCTGAATGAACCGAATGAAGCATTCCTCCTTTGAGAAGTGAGGTCAAAGCTACCAAGATAAGTGAAATATAATGCATATTTTATAACATCATCTCTTATTGGCTTCCTGATTTCTATACTCTGATTAGGGAGTCAAAATATCATATTATAGGCTTTAATACAAACCATACACTGCATTGACATTAGGATGATTTCCATTGTTTCAGTTTATCTCCCAACTAATACTATACATCAGTCCTCAATATGCCATTGTATTAGGTCAACTATTTTCTAATTAGCTATATAGAAAGTCCAATAATTTCATTGGCATGTATCACTAAATTTTGCAGTATGATGAGTGCCTTGATTATAATCAATCCAGTACTGAACACCATACTATAAAGAAAATATTCTGTGAGATCAGACATGATAATGATGGGAAAATTATTATGGGCAAAACAGATCAATATACACAGTACTCATCAATTTCAGTAAAAAAGAATCTTTGTCTACTCTTTGATATCACAGGTCTATCAAAATTGATCATAATTCTAGGGAACAATGCCATGTTAGATTCTCATTGTTGATTTATATTCTTGATAACTTATGAAATTATCAGCTGTGGTGGATCCCTCAAGTTTATCATGGAGAAATTAATGGTGCTGAATTCATACATAGACCATATCTCTCTCATATAGTCCCTTTGCAAATAAACCATTGAAAAAGCACGGCTTTGACAAGAGAAAGAGTTTAATCACATTCCATTTAAAATTTATCATGTTGTCTTCCTTGGTATTAAGAACTTTCTGTGGTGAAAGTTCTTTTGTAAGCATTCACATTAAACACATATCTACTACACCCATGATACTATCTATTGCAGTGTACTTATATATGTTACTGCTATACCTACTCAGACTCTTCCTTATGCCTCATGCCTTATTCCCTGTTTAAAGGCTCAGACCTTGTGGTCACATTTGTGATATAATGGTTAGGATTTCACTTTCTGCAAAGACTAAACAATAACCAAAGCTATTTTTCTCAAAAATCAGAATAATTTTTTTTTGTAAAAATCATAAATTTGACTTGAAATTCTAGAAGGATTCATTCATTCATATTGATTTACACATTGCTGTTGTCTGGTGATGCATTAGAGCTTCATACTGATGTCTTCATGATCATCATCATCGTATTTCTATCCTCATCAATGGATGTGCACTGAAAACTGGCAGCCTTCCCAGTGAATGGCTTGAAGTAGTACAGTCAAGTGCAATTGTTGTTGGGAGAACAGTTTCTTTCCAATCTTCAGATTTGAGAGGTTGCCTTCCCCAAAGTCTTCGTATTACATGAAAGGAGAATTCCCCTAGGAAATACATCAGTGTATAGTGGGCTGACCTCATAATTTTTTGGTTTTCTGGGGAATCTAAGTCATGTACTTTTGTTGATCAATGCCAAGAGAGAATTTGCCATATGTATTTTTTCTCTGCTTTGTAGTGGTTTTCAGAGGAGAGATATGTCTAGTTTAATTTACTCTGAAATAGTTGGAATCTGAAGTGGATAAGAGATTCAAAATTCTTAACAACTTTGCTAATACTAATGAGTTCACTGGATTACATTCAAGTCACTGTAATCTGCTCAGCTTCTATTAACTACACTGCACAAAATTTGCATTAATAACAGATTAAATTTTTAAATGTCAATACTAACAACAAAGACAGATATCAATTTAAAAAATTATGGTTAAAGTAGTTTTTAAAAAGAAAAACTTTGTTCTACAATCTTAAAATCAATTAATGAAAGCAAACATATCTTGAGTAAATTCACCAGCTATGCAAAGAACCTAGGTACGTATACACATACTCTAGATCTTTTAGCTGCCTTTATTTTCTTGTTTTCTAGAGAATTGTCCTTGAATACAAATATATTCTCACAAGAATTACATAAAATCAAACAATATGTTGTTATTTAAAAGCATTTTAAATTAATCACTGTCAAAAGCCTCTATGTTGCCTTTATTTTTGATTTATTTTATAAAATATCTGTAAGTTATTTCCTTTAGCCCTAATTAAGTTAAGTGTAGTTAAATCATCTCCATATTTTATTTTATGAGAATTTCTTCTTGCCATGGAGTTTTCAAATGAAATAAAAATTTAAATTTGCATGTAATGGGTCTCTTGCGAAGTCATCTTTGATTCTGACAAGAAGAATGACTCAGCTAGTATAATGAACATACTGTCAGTCTGTAGGAAGACATTTGGCAGATAAGGTTACTCAATTATTTCTGAATAGAACATTTTGATCTAGTAATAAAGTTGGTCCCCTGTCAAAAAAGGGAGAAACACATACTTAAATGTTCAGATTTTATTAATTACAAAGTAGATAATAAAATCATTTATAGTGTAATTGCTGTCATAAATAATGGTTTTAGTTTTTCTGCATCATATATACACTTAAACATTCACATACATATGTACACAAACACATGCATGTTTACACATGTAAATGCATACAGATGTTTATTTTATTACACTTTACACATGCATTTTTATTGTAGCTTTTATTTTTCTTAATGAATTTTATCAAGTATTCATGAAGGCATAGCTACTTGAAAGTGATGTTCCTGATTGTATCTTTCCAGATTCTTTCTAAATCACAAATGCTATTGAAACTTCTAAGTCTATAATTAAATAATGTGTCTCAATCTATGAATTGTATCAATGGCAATGAGAGTTTTCACTGTTTGACTGTATGCAATTTTGCTTTTTATGTACTAGAATTATATATTCTGTCTGGGTTGGTAGAAAGAGCTGCACACTGGTTTATATCTAAATTATTGGACTTTCTACACATGCACAAAGAAAATATTTATTTTTGCCAGTAATTGATTATTTATTTTGCAGATATAAACACTTTGATTTCTTTCACCTTTGAGGTAAAAACTCTGTCCATATCACATGACTGCAGGGTTCCCACACACAGCCATTGCAATGAAAAGATAATAGAGTCCTACTCTTTGTGAGCCAGATTTTGAATGCACGTTGGACTAGTAAAAGCAAATATCTCACAAATATTTACTGTAACAATGAGGTAAGAAAACTATGCAGGAAAGCATGTGAAAATACATTTGCTCATCTTCTGAACATGACTCAGTAGCATTCTTAACTTAAGATGATTAAACTTGATTAGATAAAAGTTAATTGCAACACTGATCAGTTATTAATCCCTTGAGGACAATGAGCAACGATTAGAACAGATAGAACAGAAAAGTTCTATATGGATTTCCTAAGGAATGTAAAATAACGTTTTAAAAGTAAATTTTAATAGAGAATAAATTTGGTGCGTGGGCTTAGGTGACTCTAGAGCCTATTTTTGAACTATCATCTAGCACTTACACCTGTATCCAACAAAAACTTTAAAAATATATTTTAATAACTAGATTAAAAAGGAAATAAAGTATCCCTCAGAGATTTATAGAAAAATTCTCAAAATTATACCTTATAAATATTTGGGATAAACAATTCAAATACATATATGCACTTGTTCATTAATTTCCTATTTATAAGATATATAAAATGATTGTTTTTTTTTGAGACAGGGTTTCAATTTGTAGTCTAGGCTGGCCTCAAATTCTCAGCAGTCCTCCTACCTTAGCCTCCCAAGTGCTGAAATTAGAGATGTGCACTACCATGCTCTACACTGTGATTTCTTAGTGCTATAGTAAACTCAAGTACCAAGTAACTTAATTTCATACTCACTTTAGAAAAAAGGCAGCACAAAAATCTTGGTAATATTCATGAAAACAAAGTAATTGTATTAATTTTTGTCAAAAAAACCAACCAATCAAACAAACAAAAAGCAATGATACATACTTTCAGGTCAAACCACATTAACAATTGAAGATTCACTAATACGCCTAAGGAACTCAATTTAATGAGTTTCTTTTCTGACTGTTTCCTTATGAATTTGAGACTGAACAGAAGACTATGTGCTCCATGCTGGGGCTATATTCAGAAGGGCATATCTGCTCCACCTGACTGTGATTTCTTGTCTGTTCCCTACGTATTTTATCCTCTTTGAATGAGCAAAACATCACAGCATGCTTTTTTCATAGCAGGGGCAGAAGCCCAAGAGGATATGCAGAACCACATGAAATCTCTTGTGACATGGATTTTAGAAGGGATGCAATGTCATGGATGAGAACATATTATCAATCACAATGTGTCCACTGTTAAACTCAAGGTTAAGAGACTGAGTAAGGGGCTACAACACCTATGCTAAATCCAAACCAAGGTTAAAGCCATAATCCAGTTTACCTCAATAGCCAATGCCAAGGTAGATTCTGTCCAATAACAATAAATAACATGTGAACTCTGGCATTTTTCAGAACAAATTAATTACCCTTTCATGCCGTCAATTTTGAATAAAAGTAAACCAAAATGTGATTAAATATATACGTGAAATATTTGGGTGTAGGAACCAAAAAATACTAAGGAATATATTTCAAAATAAGTGGAGAATACTGCAATCAACAAAATGTTTGAGAACTTCTAATGTGAAGCACTGTGATAGCTTTATGTTAAAACCTACTTGAGAAAAGAAAGGATTTTATTTTCTCACAGTTTTGATGGTTCCAATCCATGATAAAATAGCACACTGCTTTGGGCATGTGGCCAGATAAAATACCACGCAGAATTGTACAACGAAGCAAGCTAGCTAACCTCATGAACCTGAGACAAAGAGAGGAAAGTGCTGGAATTCCACAGTCCCATTCAGGCCAGGTCACCTGAGCCTGCTTATCAAAACTCCACTGTCTTCCAGTGAAGCCACCCTGCAGAATAAGTCTTTAACACATGGGCCATTGGTGGACAATCACCTTCCACCCTGCAGTGGATTTGATTGGCAAAAGTAAATGTAATTCAATAGCATGGTTTTTCTTCAGTGTTTATTAAAACAAAATGATTTGGGGCAATTTTCAAAATTTTAGTTTTTAAACACAGAAATTCAAACTCTTCTCATGAAACGCACTTCAGAGTAGGAGTGTCAGGAATGATGTCTATTTCATTTAGATATCACACTGTTAGGGTTTTTTTCAATATTCTCAGTTGTTTCCTTTTATTTTTCATATTTATTATTTTAGTTTAGTAATACAAGTGCTATTTATTGTTTGCATTCCTTGTGGGAAGTCAATACATGTTCATAACTCATTTTAATATTTTTTGTCATGTGATCTCAATCTTTCGATCCTTTTCTTTTTTTATTTTGTCTATATTTGCAGTACATAATAAATAGACTAGAGAACTTACAGGGTGAAATCTTGTTGCCATAGGTATATTTGATCAGTTGCTACATTTTAATCCTTAGTTGCCATGGAAAGACTTAAATTTATGTTGTGAGTTGGCAGCTTATTAGTTTTTTCCTGTATCACACAGAACTTCATTCAGAATTGTCTGTGGGTTCTTTTCTCCTTTTGGCAGCAATGCATTTTATCTTTCATTGTCTTTTGCCTATTATTAAGGGATATTCTTCTGTTCACCATGACTTTGCTCTTTCAGTCCCATAACAAAAATGTGTTTATGTGAAGATATACTCATATATTCCTAGATGCATTGCATTTGTTCTTCGACATGAGCAACCCTCTTTGCAAACACTTCTTGATTTAATCTAGTGTGCTAAATGTAAGTTAAATGAAAATTTTCCAAGATATCTTGCTTCTTTGCTAATAAAATAACAAGCAATAGTAAATAACAATAATTTCTAAATTAAAAAACATGTAATTATTTTATGAATTAAGGCACACAAAAAG
>PVJX010025407.1:0-26950 GCA_004027295.1 Dolichotis patagonum | reverse complement strand
TATCCCTATTAATCTTATGTTATTTTTCTTTGCATCATCTTGCAGGTGTTGAATTGTTATTTCCTGATTCTTTGTTATTTTTAAAAGATCTTGTCTTTCCTGCTCACTGGCTGCAATCTTATCTTCAAGGTCTGAAATTCTGTCTTCACTTTCATTGAGGCGGTTTTTACAGCTTTCAATAGAATTTTTGATTTCCTGTCTATCTCTTTGAATCTGTTTTATGCATTCTGTTTGTTTCTTATATTGTTCTTTGAGGGATTCTATCTGTTTGCTTTGTTCCTCTAATTTTTTAGCTGTGTTTTCACTAGATGCGTTCACTATTTCTTTCACTGTTTTTATCAATTCTTCTTTTACCTGGGCAAGTCTTTCTGGTTTGAATTTCTCCATAACTTTCCCTCTTTGCATATTTATTTCATTTGATATCATTTCAGACATTTCAGGTGTATGGCTTCTTTTTTCTTCTATGTACACAGCTTCTAAGCTTTCTTGGGGAGGGCTAGGGCTTTGAGCCTGCCTTTTGGTCTTTCCTTTTGTCATTTTTCTATATTTCCTTACTTTGAGCGGTGTTCCAAAGCTTTCTCTGCTTATGTGGCGAATTACCTGTTACATCCTCAGTTCCTGGAGGGGCAGTGGCTCCCCCACAGGCTCTTGGCTTCCTCACAGGGTCCTAACTCCCCTCTGTGGGCTCCTGGCTCCCTAAGTTGTAAGGCGAATGCTGGGTGTGGCCCCCCCGGAGCCTGTAGAATCTCAGGCAGGCCAGGCCTCCGTGCTTTGTCCCAGGCAGGTCTCCAGGAGGTTCCCTGCGAGTGAAGGGCCTACAGGTCCCAAAGAGTCAGGCCAGAATGTTGGTTTCTGAAAAGTTCCCGGTCCCAAACAGACCTGGCCAAGATGCCAGTCTCCACAATATTCCCAATCCAAACAGCCCGGGCCACTCTGCTGGTCCGAGAGTTTTGGGTCCCAAAGAGACAGGCCAAGATGCTGCTTTCTGGGAGACTTCCTGGGGGTGAAGGGCGGGGCTATGGGCCCAAACAGACCTGGCCCAGATGCCGATCTCCAGGCAGTTCCCTGCGGATGAAGGGCGGGCCTACCAGTCCCAAAGTGTGGCGCTGAGATGCAGGTCTGCGCAGACTTTCGATCCAAACAGCCCAGGCCACTCTATGGGTCCGAGACTTTGGGGTCCCAAAGATACAGCCCGAGATGCTGCTTTCTGGGAGACTTCCTTGATAACTCCAGAAGTTAAGGGAATCAAAAAGGACACAGCTGAATAAAGTTCACCCTTGCAAATACCTAGTCCAGGCTCAAGTTTCTGAGGTGTCCTCAGGTGCGGACCCCCGCCCTCTCGCCAGGTGCTCAGTTCCAACGGGCGCTGCTAGTGCCAGGGACCTCAGGTGTCTGTGCCGATTTCTGCTGGAAACGACTGTAAATCCACATTACTGTTCAAGCTGCCACTCGGGTTCCCACATCGCTCTCTGGCTGGCAGCCGCGGTGCTCTCACCCTGCAGCCACCAGGGGCAGGACCCGAACCTGGCTACTGCCGCGCCAGCGGACAACCGCTGCCAGGAAGAGTGCTTGCACCCTTGTTGTATGTGTGTAGGAGACAGTGTGTATATGTGTGTGAGAGAGAGTGTGTGCGTGTGTGTGAAAGCTAAAAAGGGTGAGATCAGCCCCCGGGGCGCTCGGAGGTGAACTCCGGGCTGAGCCTGAGCCGCCGCGCTCCCGGGTGCGGGGTGTCTGCACGGCTGATGGCTGCGCTGATGTTGCCGTGGCCGCCGCCGCCGCGCTCTACAATGACTACTTTTTACACTGGATTCTTGGTACGAATACTTACATAGTATGCTTAATTTGTACATTATATATGGTATACAACTTTCCAGACACAAATTTTGCACTTTAGGAAAGGAAAATAATATGTATGTTTGTTTATATATGCAAAAGCTATAGAGCTAATAGGATGCATGAAAACTAATGAAACTGCCTTGCCCCAATTTGGTGGCAAATCGGGAGAGAATTTTACTGTACAACCTTTGTACCTTTCGATTTTTAAGACTTGTAAATATGTCACCTATTTCAAATAAATTATACTTTTTAAAAAATCTGAGTTAAATCATTTGCCTTCCAGGGACTTTCATGCACTTTTGAGGAAATGATTAAGTCTTGCTAATGTATGAGGCCAAATGCAAATATAAAAAATGAGGGAGTTTTAAAAGCTCCATTCATTCAGCCACCCTCAGATTTCAGTCTGAACTTGAACTCACCTGAATCAAATAATTTTATTCCATTAATTTTTTCTTATTTTTCATTGATCTCCCCCCAAGCAAAGGCTCTACCTTGTATAAGCATGATTGGTCTATTTATGGTCTCAGATTAAGCCTCTGTGGGTGTAGAGCTGCATGATGATAAATGATACTATAGCATCATAAAAGAATAAATGGGCCAAATCAACCTATTCATGCCTCTACCAACATGAAATAATTATGAGATTTAGACTTTGGGAAAGCTTTCAAAAAGAATTCCAATTTATATTTATATGTTCTGAGAACTGAGTTTAACATACCATTTCAAGTGAAGTTTTGGCATAACAGATGAGGCTTTGGTCAGCATCCTGGGGGGTCACTGGTGACTATCACAATCGCCCAAATGTAGGCTTCCCCTCTCAGCATCTTGGCTTCTTCGTGGAAAACTTTGGCTGCCTGCCCAAAGATCAAGTATCCAGCCTTCAACAGACACAAAAGGCAGTTTTTATTTCAATGCTCTACAGTGGAGAAAAATGAGAAAAGAAAGCTCAGGAGAAGCTGCTCAATAGACATTTACATAAGTGAAACTGAATGGGAGAACTTTTGTTGTAAAAATTGAAGAAAATGCCACATCAGACTCAAATAATGAAAAACTTAGTATCAGCAATAACACATGAGCAAGAGCAGATGTCATTTGCCAAGCCTCACTTCTTTCTGGACATGTATGACTTACCAAGCTTGGGGTAAACTGTGAGCGTTAATGTGCATGAAATCAAACAAAATCATCTCTGGGATGCGGAAACTGTATGGAAAATTCAAAACTTGAGTAGATGATTCCAGCATTTAGGGAAAGACTGAAAAACAAAAACACTGAGAACTCACTGCTTCATTTCAAATGACTAGAAAGAAAAAAACATTCATCCGTATTGAGAAATGTATTCATAACTGGGAAGAACAGGCAAGTGAAGACCTGGAGTCAGTCAGACCCAAATTCCAGTTTCCTCAGCTGTATGGCCTTACTTTGCTGTGGCATTTAATTTCACTGAAACTGTTTCTTCTGGGCAAAGGAAGTAAAGACTAAATAAGGCAGACTATCTGACGTACTTAGCACAATGCCTGGTGCTTAGCAAGCCTGCAATAAATTTGTATATTAATGCACTCATAGGAAGCAATGATTTATTACCTTACTTTAAGATCTAATAGCTGCTGCCAGGCATGGTGGCGCACTCCTGTAATCCCAGCACTCGGGAGGCTGAGGCAGGGGATCGTTGCAAGTTCAAGACCAGCTGGGCTACAAAGTGAGCCCAAGGTCAGCCTGAACTGCATAGCGAGAACATGTCTCAAAAAGACAAAAAAAAAAAATCTAATAGCTGTAAATCTAGCCAGATTGTTAGTTATGGATGACATTAAAACTTTTTGAGATTTTTATTTATTAAATTTTGTTTATTTAAATTTTTAAATGTTTTCAAACTTAGTGTTTGATTTTTGTATTTCTTAAAAGTTAAAATAGCTGTGAATTAAAGGTGTGCCAGTCTGAAGATCTAAATTGATAGACAGTAGTTTTAGAATTTTCCATAATGTCAAAACTAACTACAACTTCTTTTTCATCTTGCACAATTAAAAATCTGACATCAGTTTTTTGTTTGGTTTGGTTTTGTCTTTTTTAGTCCTATGGGTCTCTTGTGTCCATAACTGTTGAGATACTGGAAAACTGAACTTACTTATACAGGATAGCATAACTTATTTAGGGGAAATGTGGAAAGTACTTTTGATAAACCATACTTCTATTTTGTTTTATTTTATTTTGTTTTAAGAGAGAAGTCTCATTATTTGCTAGTTTCACAACAAACAGCTTTCTAGTGGAAAGCAATTCTTTTTATACCTCAAGTTAAACACTTCTGTCTATTCTTTAGTCAAATTGAAAACAAAACATAGAACAATGTCCCAGTGTGGTTTCTAACTAGACAGAGGTCAACACACCATAAATATTTAATTACCTTCTGTATTAAACATTCATGAAGCACCTATTGTATCCACTAGGCATTGTAGAGAATACAGAAATGACTTAGACATTCACCCTACCTTAAAATACAGACCAATGTATATAGAACTATTATGACTCATGGGCATAGCTCCTCTTCCAAAAACAAAGCAACAGAAGACACAGATAAATTACTGTCCAAAATACATGACAAATCACTGAAGCATGAAATCATGTTGTCCTTCTCTATTCCACCTGGATGTGAATTTGTTATCGGCCCATTAGTCAGTAGCTGTCCTGGTTATCAGATCAACTGTCCCAGAGTAACAGTGCTTGTGTTCAAGTAACCTATTTTGCTTAGTAAGGGACCTATGGCATAAGAGCAGTGATGCTCGAAATTCAGATATGTCAACAAGAAGCCATTCCAGGAATCCATAAAGTGAAAAGTTGAAAGTTTTCCCTTCAATAAGGAAAGAAAAAATATATGCTGAGCTTGTTAAGATCTACAATACAAGGTGATATTACAGAGAAGATAGTCATTCAGCAAGCTACTTCTTTAAAGGTCATAATGATTATGAGAATGCTCTGGTTTGAACTTTAAGAGGTGACTGGAAATGAGTAATTATATACATGTGCATGGATAAATGCAAACACATCAGAAAAAAATAGCAAAACCCTTTTGTGCATAAGGTCGTGTAAAAAAAATCAAAAACTATCATTATCCTTTAAATCCCTTGCTAGCTAGGACAGAAGGGGTGTTGACTGCCAAATGTGGTTGTGGACAGAAAGTGAATCCCTGTCCACTGTATCCATATGGAAAAGCACCGTGGCCCCTCTGCAGACTAGCCCTCTCAGCCTTCCCAGTCTCCTTCGTGTCCACTGCCTGATGACTAGCTAACTTTGGCCACTCTTTGGTCGCTTCCATTTGTGTGTATCAGGTCGTGGCTCAGGCTGCTTGATGGGGCTCCTCACAGTCTAACTGACTTCATTAGATCTTGTTTTTCTTGAGCAGTGAAATCATAATTCCATGACCTTGGATATACACTGTAAGTAAAATGTTTATTAAATCAGGTGAGTTACTAACACTTCTGGAAAATAAAGAATCTGCAGTGACAAATTGTGATACTCAGAAAGAATATGCTTATGCAAGAGAAATTAATGGGTATGTATGTCTATTGGATACAAAGTATTTGCAGCCTATGAAGAAGGGACAGAAGACAAAGGGAAAGAGAAAGGAACTAGAATTGACAGTAAAAGTCAAGATGCCAGCATGCGTCCTGCTTTTCATACAAAGCAAGTTGGGTTCAGATAACATCACAAATTCCCCAGCTGGCATCCTTGTTGTTCTCTAAAGAGAATATTCTCTGTCCTAGTCCCAGGCCAGGTGGGGCTTCATTCACTCCTCCTGCTTAATCAGCTTTTGATCACTCTTAAGAAACTTCACTTTGAAGGCTAATGATGTAGGTCAAATTAGAGCACTTGCCTACCTGCATAAGGTAACTAAAATACAGTCAAATTTTGATCATCTTGCTCAAAATTGATCCCATTAGTTTCTCTACAGTCACTCCATGTCTGATCTGCTTATTTTAAGTATGGTTGAAACTAATTCCCATTACTAAAAGAAATACCATAGTAATGAAGAGAAGCAATGGTAAATAGCAGAAACCTAGAGTCAACTTATGGGAGTTCTCAGTTCTCCGTTTTTGTGATCTTTACCAAATCATTTATCAACTCTAGGTCTTGGTTTCCTTATTACTTATAAAATAGAAATGATGAAAGCATCCACCTCCCAAGGTTGTGAGACAAATGAGTTGATACACACAAAGCACTTGGAACTGCTCCAGGATTGTTTAGATCACTGAAGATACTGGCCTGTGTTTCTGCTTTTCCCTTCAGTTTGTGACTGAAACCAGCATTAGGCGTCACATTCCACTGGTTCTCCCCAGTCACTCCTCGTCCACTCCAAGCCTGTGCGACAGAATACTTCAACCTAAACTTGCCTCTGAGGTGAGTAGGAAGGTAGGTTGGAAGGAAATGTGTAGACTGGTTAATCTCTGCTTTAGGTGGGGGATCTACACATTTCCTTCCCTTCTTCCACCCAGGAAAGGAGATGGCCTCGGCTGCCAGGCCTCGATGCGGTCCTCCCGTGACCATTTCTTCCCACTCAGTTCTTCCAGTACCATTCCCTAGCTGGGGGGACTCTCAGCCATCACTCTTGTTTGTTGCCCCACACCCTACCCTTATTTGCTAAGGAAGATATTCTGAATCACTGCCAGGGGATAAGGAAAGTTTGGTGCCCAGAAAAATTTACCCCTGGCCATATTGATATAAAGTACCCACAGACATTACTCTCACAAGGTCGCCTAAAAGTTACGTGACGTTTTTCAACTAATTGAACTTCCCCTAACCTGATTTCATAGAAAAGCCAGCAACTCAGAGAAGTCATAGGACACTAAGAGGTCAGTAAATTCTCCCATACAGTCCCACCTGGGGTCAGAAAAATTACCTCAGGATATAGGAACAATGTGTTTGAAACATGAAGACAGGGACAGCTCCAAGTATTTGCCTTTCCATAGACTGACCATTGGCTTACTTAGTTTCCTACAGCTAAGCCCGGAGTTACTGCAAAAGCCACGTTCATGTTCATCCTCTCAAACCAGCTGACCAGCTGATCTTTTTCCCAATGTCGGTTCCTCTACTGGGACATATGTCCTGAGGTATGTACCCTTTGATTCATGGACAGCAAGTTGCCTCAGAAAAGGGCCAAGCACTGGTGGCACATGATGTTTCTTGGTCCCAGTGTTTTGTAAAATGGAAAATACTATACTGGAAACAACCTAAGTGGCCTTCTCTAGGAGACGGTTTAAATATGGTATATCCATGCAATGAAGTATGAATTCAGTCTCTTCAATTATGAGATCTATAATTACTGAAATGCAAAGATACCCAAAGTATCTTTGATGAGTGATAAAAGCAGTGCATTGAGCTGCATTCTGATATAAGGGCACTTATTAAAATTATGTTTATATAGTAGTGTCCAGAGAGGAGAGCATAGAGAGTTAGATCCACTAAATACTAACAGCAGTTATTCTTGGGTTCAGTATTTGGGTAATCTTTAGTTTCTTCTTTATACTTTGTTTTGTAGTTTAAAGGATTTTATAATCTTTATGTCCCAGCAGGCCCTGTACTGAGCACTTTCCACATAATGACTTGTTTAATCTGCACAACTCCATGAAGCAGGTTGTTTGTGACCCCATGAAACAGGCACCAAGAGAGGAAGTACTTTGTTCAAGGTCTCTAGTTACTAAGGAATGAAGCAGATTTGAGCAGAGATCTGCTTCCAAAGTGTCTGATGCTAATTCTTGCGCTGCTCACTATTCTATAGGGCCGGAAGAGAAGGCGCGAAAGTCTAAGAAGTGGGGGGTGGAAGGGGAATGGAGAAGGCAGAGGTGGCTGCTGCCGCGGAGGAACAGCCCTCTGTCCTCCTCTCCCCGCTGCTCCTTAAGGCTCTTCAGTTTCCCATGGGACACTTGTTTCTTTAACTCCTCTAAACTTCAGGTTTTTTCTTTTATAAACAAGGGACTTGTTTGATAAACCTCTAAGACCACTTCATTTAGAATTAATTAGTCCCCTTCTATGTTGTTTAGGGACCTGGTAGTTATTTCTGTTGTGGAGCTAATACTGCCCCTACTGTCAGCACCAACATCCCATCTCAGGCTGAGAAACACAGGTCCCAGTGTCTCCCAGTAGGCAAGCTGTCACAGCAGGCCAAAAGGCAGGCATTCTCTGTTCCTGAACACACCCTCTATGATAATAATTCTTGTCATCTGTCACTCTCCCCACTGAACATGAGCTCCTCCAGACAGACAATATTTTGTGTACCTCTGTATCCTAAATAGCTACAATATACATCCAAGAACCTCCTTTCACTGAGTGAATACTTGGGCGTTACAACCACTTGACCTTAGGATTCCAGAGTAATGCATATTAGCTTTGTATTTTGTTTCGCTTTTCCTACCATCCTGGTACATAAGTATGGTCATTCAACATAGAAGTCACTAATTTTGAACAACAAAAAGGCCGGGACACTCTATCTTATATTAATTACTTAATTCAATACTTTTAGGCATAAATATAAATATTATATTTTATATAAAGTATAAAATTTACAAAGTCCTGTGTCTTAGTTCAGGGATTTTACCTCAACATTCAGAAATTCAAATCACACAAGGGAAGTGGGCTTGAGCCAACTTTCTGTCCTACCTGTCAACTGCTTTGCTTTCCATGATATTCCACTTTCTAAAAGCAGATCTGCCATTAGCTCTGCTGCTCCACTACAGTTCAACTTCTATTCTAGCATCTCCACCCTGATTCCCTCCTTGTAAATTGCATATTGACCACAACTTGTCTTAGTGCTAGAAAATCTAAGAAGCATGAACAGACATAAGCCACATCTTGAAATGGGCAGTTTGTCTTTGATTTCTGACTTTCTTCTTTTCCTTCTTACTCTTCTTCAAAGTCAGTTGTCACCAACACCATCAAGCCTCAGGAATCCCTAGTGCTGACCGACCAAATTAAACCAGGACTGGTAAATTCAAAGCACCAGATATGTTTTGAAAAATGCAGATTCCAGGACCTCAGTCATGGAGATTTTTAATCAGATGGTCTGGGTAGTGCTCAGGCACCCATATCCTTTTAAAGTTCCCCAGGGGATTCTGATGTGTGTCCAGAACCTGCCCCCAAACTATGAGTCCACTGTGTCCTCTTCCACCTTTAACTGTATTTGAAGAGATGAATCATCCTTTCATTTTTGTTTTTTTTAACTGAACTGAGAGCAAAGAGTCATTGTAGAACTTCTGATTTCCTTTTTGAGTTTAAAGTCTACTCAGTTTGGTTCTAACATTTCATCTGTTTCCCTGAATCTAAAGATCAAAGGATATCAGCCCAGACTTCAGAAGGTAGATGCCTGAGTTTAGACCTGGACATATGTTGTTGTCGTGATTAGTAGTGGTTAATGTTCAGCCAAATCATATCATGTACCACTACTTTATTCCTTTCTAAGGCTAAATTATATTCCATTGCAATGAACATACTACATTTTACTTGACCATTCATCCACTTCTGGACATTTGGGTTGTTCCTACATTTTAGCTATTGTGAACAATGCTGTTATAAACATTTATGTACACATATGGTTTAATTTCTCTTGGGCATATGCACTTAGAAGTAGAAAACGGGGTCATACTGGACCTCTGTGGTTAATATTTTGAGGAATTGACAGTCAGTCCTGTTTAAAAATCTAATCCCTTATCTTTTTCAAATCTCTTTCTTTCTCCCTGAACAAGCTAACCTGGTTGCTTACTATCTTGGAGTAAAGAGAGAAATGATTCAGTGTGGTTTTATATACTCTTAGTGGCCTTTGGTAAGAGCCCAGGCTTCCTGTGCTGCCAGCTTCCCTGTCTTCTCTACTGCTCAGAGCCATGGTATCTGTTGGGAGCGGTGGGTGATGGGTCAGCAGTCTTTCTATTCTCGGACCAGAACTTTGATCCATTGCTTTCTTTCCCTCTGCTTGAGGCCAGGCCTTTCACAGGAGAGAGCTGGTGAGAGTGTAAGTCAGTGTATGCCAAGTGCCCACCTGACCTCTACTCCTTGGGCAGATTAGGACACAAGGGAGGCCAAATTTTCAGGCTGGCTCCCATGTGGACTCTTCCCGCCTCTTCTCCTCAGCTCCCAGCTGCTTATCATCCTCTCTCCATTATGAGCCCCTAGCCCCCTTTTCAAGGAAGAATGCTAGCTTTCACTCCCTTTCATCACTTTCCAGATAAACTCAGGTCTGATCCTTCACTCTTGACTTCAGTGGGGTCACTAGGCTTGATTCTGGATAAAATGCTGGTTCTTGGCTTTAGTTTTTGCTCTTTGCCCATTTCCTCCCAAAAGCAAAGGTATTTCTTTCTCATCCTCCAACTGTGTGCTTTTTTGTCCTCTAAGGAAGAGGAGTGAGGAAAACTGAACTGATTTTTTTAAGACTTGAAATATTTAACAATGATTCAGTACCTGCTATGTGGCAAGTACTGTCCTGGGTTATTGATATCAACATTTGTATCACAGCACCTCACACTCCACCCACTGCACTGCGTTGTGTTGCATTACATTCATGTTACCCTGCACCTGGAAGAAAATGCCTTGGAAAGAAAGGACAGAAATGGCCTTCACTCTGCTCTATACCCCTGGAGTAAGTTTGATTAAGTTCTGTGATATTTCTATGCCTTAACTTTCCCTTCTATAAAATTGAGGGGCCTACTAAACTCTGAAAGGATTATTATTATGCAAACTATAATTCAATATTTTAGGACTAAATTCTGATTTTTCCATTACCAAGTGGCAATACAATTTGCGGGACTGTGAACACACACACACACACACACACACACACACACACACACACACACAAAGCTATGCCTCTAGGGCATCTTCAACTTATAGTGGGAACAAAGCAAAGGGCTTATGTGTGTTGCTAATTTAAGACTTTAGCAAAAGGCTCATGTGTATTTTGTTAAATAATTAAAATTAAACAAATTGGAAACACATGCGCCCTTTGCTAAATTCTTAAAATGTTTTCTTGACAAAGTACACATTCAATTACTGCTTTGTAAAATTATTTCTATGTATTTAAAAAATAATATGTGACCATGACAGGCCAAAGAAAAAAATGTGAATAAGTAGATAGCAACAACAAAATAACTTGCATGTCCTCCACCCAGAAATGTCTCTGGTAACACTTTGGTGCCCCTATCAGTTTTTTCTTAGGCATCTAGATTTCTGAGGCAGGCCAATGTGCTGGGACATTAGTTTCAGCATTGTTTGGCTCTGTTATAAAAACACCTCGGCCTTCCCTTTCTGTGGGATAACTGTTTGCCTAAACATAAGCATGTGGAAAACAACCGCACAGCCCAGAGGAATGATGAGAAAGGTGAGCTGACCCAGGGCAGAACACAGGGGAAGGGAAGTAGTGTGATGTATATATTTCACTTCGAGGGGACTAGGAACTCTGGTGGGGTGGGATGTGGATGCCACAATTAGTAAGCTCTCAGGAACAGAGGGGGATGTCCATCCACTCTTCAGCTAGTCACTGAGCCATGGGATAACAGTCAGATTCAGGGCACGGCAGTTCCCACTGAAACCACGTGTCTGAAGCTGTGGGTAGAGAAGCAGGTTCCAGAGGAAGAATCACTTCCATGCACAGGGCCCCTTTTTTGTGGCTGAGGCAGCCATTCCCATTTGTAGTCACTTTTTTAAAAGGTAGAGTAAAAAGAAGATGCAGAATGAGGAAGAAGGGAGAGTCCTGCTTCTTTGGAAGGAAAACTGGGAGGTGGGCAGACTAGAGGGGCAGTATACAGAAAGGACCAGAAAACCTGCCTCTCTGAGGGTGAAGACTTCCTGGCGCTGACCCCTGGGGTCCCAAAGGGAATGCTGAGGAATAGTATGGACTTGGTCATCAAAATCTGTGCTCTTTATGGCTTTTTCTTACTACCGGATTTGAATTTCACTGACCGGGTTTGTGGTATGGTAGAGCCATAACATGAGTTCAAATCTAGCCTGGAGTTAAGGAAACACGGCTTTCTTGACTGTTTCCTCATGTGTAGAATGGGCCTAGTGGTATCTAGATCATGATTTTCCCTGAAAATGAAATGAGATACAGCAGTGGGTTGAATAATACCTTTGAATTCATGTCCACCCAGCATCCTGGAATGGGACCTTACTTGCAAATAGAGTTTTAGAGATACAATGAGTTTAGGTGAGCTCATCCTAGATTAGGGTGGTCTCTAATTTAATGACTGGTCTCCTTATAAGAAGAGAGGATAGAGGTACACAAGAACGTAGAAATGGAGAAGATTGGAATGATGTTTCTACAAGGCAAGGAATGCAGAGGACCACCCTAGGACCACCAAGGAATGAAGAGCCACTTGCAGAGGAAAGTCGGAGTAGCAGAAACACATTCTTGGTTTATAGCCTTCAGAGAGAGCTTGGTCCTTGACACTTAAACTTCAGACTCCCAGATTCCTGAACTGTGAAAGAATAAGTGTCTGATGTTTTAAACTACCCAGTGTATGGTAAGTTGTTACAGAATCCTTGGAAATGGATAAAGATACCTAAGAAAACTCCTAGCATACAGCTGGATATACTGGTGTTCTTTCTCTTTCTCTCTACTTCTCAATGTAAACTTCCACACTTGTACCCAGAAGAACAAGACCAAAACCAAAACTGAAACTGAAACCACAGTTCCTTAGAATCTGCTCTAGTATGAATTACCTTCATCTTACAGGAAAGCAAAACTAAATGGAAAAGATGACATCTTTGCTCCTGTTGTGCAACATATCTTGACCTCAGTCTCTGACAATTTGGTGTGTCCATTCCCCTGTGTCTCAGCTGGAAAGAATCCTAGATTGTTAATGGTTTTGGTTTGGATTTTAGCTGTTCCTGTTGTTGGACTCTATAAGGGAATCTGATGCAGACAGTAACTGTATGTTGCTTTTTTGTGTGTGTCTCTGCTTGAGGAACTGTACCAAATCCTTATGTGAGTGGGTTGAGAGACTTTCTCATATTTTTTGAGTTTATGTTGTAGATCATGTTGGGGGAGTGCAGGCTTACTTTTTACTGTGTCATTCAAAGCAGGAGAAATTCCACCTCCCTCATTGTGATTAGGGGTACAAACTAACTCCCTCCTGTCTCCCAAAATATCAGAATTTTTCTTGCTAATCCCAATACTCAGTATTTTAATTGGGACAGTTTTGTGATATGAAATAATCTCCACACAAAAAAAGTACTGTAAAATAATGTAACTATTCTTGAGATTTTGAGTTTTTGATGGATTAATAGTTAAGAACTTAAAAAATATATTTTACACAGCTGACATCTGTGGTTATCCTTTTGGCAGATAATCTACAGTTGAGGCTGGCCTGTGTTTACAAGTTAAGTTTGAAGAGTAAAAGCTATTAGGGATAAAAGGATTATTTTAATAACTTTTAAAGTAACCATTATTTAACAAAAGCATAATTTCAGCCTACTAAAAATGTTTATTTTCTGTATAAAAATACTAGAAGCCTGTCAGAAAAAAATTAAGGTACAACTACTGCTATTTATTTGTCACTAACTGTGCATACATAGACGAGCTATGTCAGTGGATTCATATGAATGGTAGAGGTGAAACTTGAGATTATCTATTAATCAGGGCTTCTTCTAACCCTGAAACTCTTTGGCTCCATGGTAGGGAATAATAAGCACAAGACGCCAAACCACAGAGTAAAAATATGTACTCAGTATGTGCAGGAATCACACAGTTGTATCATGAGTCAGGAACTGATCGACTTGCATGTTCTCCAAGCAGCTGATCGAGCCTAAGGCTCTATGAGTGGATGAACAATGTTGTGTTATCACTCTTGCCATGGTGGATCTGGGCTCTTTGCCTTTATTATCTGGGCTCTCAGTCTCTGCAGGCTCTTCCTTGCCTGCTGTTTCAAGGTATCTTCTCCCCAGGTTTTTCTTCTCCCTGAGCCTTTCCACTAAATGGAAACGCCTCCTACATAAGGACCACACCTTTAAGGTTCCATCACCAGCAGATATGAGTTCTTAGCTGCATATAAGACAGAAATCATAGGTGGGTTAGTTTTGAGTCTAAAATACAATAAAATTTTCTCCACAGACATCTGTAATCCTTTTAATTTTTTATTTTGAAACAGGATCTCACTAAATTGCCCAGCCTGAACTTGAAAAATGGAGATCCTCCTACCTCGGCCACCCAAACTGCTAGGGTTATAGGCATATTCCACTGCACAAGGGTGTTTTTAAATTCAAGAATAATTATCATATATGCAGGCGGTCATTTGTCCATTCAGCAAAATTATGAAGACCTTATAAAGTACAAAAAGCTCTTGTTTCACTAGGGAAGACAGAAGTGCAACAGGTTAACTCCCATAATGAGTCAAATGCTAACACTAGAGGTGCGGAAAATACTGTTGAAGCCAAGTGTTGAGTGTAGAAGACTATAAGGCCTCATAATAAGATATGTATGAGGTAATACTATTTTCTAAACAGGTAAAGGAAAAATAAGATTAGAAAAACTAAAATGAGATTAGAATTCACAAAGTAGCTATGAGGTCCTATTCATGGAAAGTATGTGAATTTCCATGTAGCTGAGGCAGGAGGGACCCAATTGGGAAAGGATGGAGCAGGTCTCAGTAAAGAGAACTTAACTTTGTAAATAAGGGAGTTATTCAAGTCTTTTAAGTAGGAGTAATAGAGTCAGAGTTGATAATTCCAGATATTCTGCCTACTTTGTAAGGGAGTGATTCATTCAGAAAATATTGGGTGCATTTTTACTGTTCTAGGGGCTGAAAGAAGAGCAATGAGAAAAAAAAAAGATCTGTATCTCCTCAGTTTTATACATATATAATATAGAAGTAAATCATGTGATGTGTTACATGACTGCTTTCAGGAAATAAAAGACAGGTAAGAATGCTGGAGGTGAGGGTACACTTCCTATAGCAGTTTACACAGGGCAGTCTTACAAAAAACAGTGATAACAGTGTGCAGCTTTAGGAATATGCACAGTGGCAGTAAGGTCTATTCTCAGAGATTGCATCTAGGGAAGAAGACATACAGGCCTAAGCAGGCTTAGAGTCATTCAGGTAAGGAATTCCAGTGTCCCAAGGATACAGATTGTGAATGGAGATGGCGAGGTCACACTGCAGGGCAGGGCAGGAGAATAGCAGGGTCCTCTAAACTAGGGGACCCAAGACAGAGGCCTCCCTTGCCTGGGCTATTAGAAGGACTTTGGAATGTTTTTCTGAGTGTAATTTTGACACATGAGAAGCCCACATTTAACTTATGCCTGTGAAGAATCACTCTGGCGGCTGTGAGAAGAAACAACTATGGGAAGATAAGATGAGAATCAATCCAGTTATCAGATTATTGCAGAAACCACTACAGAGAGATAATAGTGGCTCTGGTGGGATTGTGGAGGTGGTAAGAAGTGGTCACGTTTTGAATATAGTTGGTGGATTTGTTAATGAATCACATGCAGAGTAAGAGAAAAAAGGGATTCAGGATAATTCATGCCCTTCACCTCGACAAGTGACAGACAGAGCAGAGCAAGACTGTGAGGAAAACCCAACAGTGCAGATGCTCTGCTATAAGATAAGAAAAACGAGGAGAAGCTGAATTCAGGTGATGGTAGTAGGGTGGCAGAAAGGAGAGAGATCATCCAAAAAATGCCCAGGAGCTCGAATTAATAGGACTAGACAATTAAATAGATTCACAAGATGAGAAATTTACTATAATCTCCGAATTCTGACTTGGAGTGCATATTATGATTATTGGTATTATAGGGAAACAAAGCACAGTTTCCACAAATTGCCCAATGTGTTAGAAGCCAATAATTTGGGAACTTGGGGTTTGAACCCATCCATGTCTGATTTTACAGCCTGAGTGCTTTACAATTACACCAAGCACATTTTCCCTAGAAGAAAGATTAGTAGGAAAGTCTGCTTTGAAAGTATGTTTATCATAGTGTCTATCCCTCAGTTTGCCCAAGGAGCCAGTGATCAATGAAAGTTTCCATGGATGGGCCAGGACAAAGGGAAAGTTAAAGCCAGAAGTGGGTAATCCAGGAGTCCTTTCTGTTACTATAATTAGATGATATACCATCCCTTCATGTTCTACAGATCAGAAAATGCTGTAAAGTCTAGCCATGCCAGTGCACTTTAAAATGATACCCTTTAGAACAAGACAAGGATGTCCACTATCACCACTCCTTTCCAATATAGTTCTGGAAACACTAGTCAGGGCAATCAGATAAGAGAGAGAAATAAAAAGAATAAAGATAGGAAAGGAAGAAGTTAAATTATCGCTATTTGCAGATGACATGATACTCTATATAGAAGACCCGAAAAACTCCATTAAAAGACTACTAGAGGTAATAAATTCAGCAGTGTAGCTGGCTACAAAGTAAACACTCAAAAATCAATAGCATTCCTGTACACAAACAAAAAACTCACTGAGAGACAAATTATGAAAATACTGCCCTTCACAATAAATGAAATACTTAGGAATCAACCTAAGAATGTAAAAGACCTATATGCTGAAAATTATGCTATGCTAAAAAAAGGAGATTGAATAGGATATTAAAAAATAGAACGATGTTCCTTGCTCTTGGCTAGGAAGAACCAACATTGTGAAAATGGCCATACTCCCAAAACTGTTATACAGATTTAATACAATCCCAATCAAAATACCATTGACATACCTCACAGATCTAGAGAAAACACTCCTAAAATTCATTTGGAACCAGAAGAAACCTAGAATAGCAAAGGCGACTCTGGGCAACAAAGGCAAGATAGGAGGAATCTTAATTCCTGACTTGAAACTGTACTACAAAGCCACAATGATAAAATCAGCATGGTACTGGCAAAGAAATAGACCTGAGGATCAATGGAACAGATTAGAAGATGCAAGTATGAGTACAAAGACACTCCGCCACCTGATATTTGACAAAGGGGCTAAACATGTTCACTGGAAGAAGGATAGCCTCTTTAATAAATGGTGTTGGAAAAATTGGCTCTCCACATGCAGAAGACTGAAACTAGATCTATGCCTATCACCATGCACAAAACGAAAGTCCAAGTGGATCAAAGACCTAAACATAAAACAGAAACACTAAATCTACTAGATGGTAAAGTAGGTAGAAGTCTTGGAGATATAGGAGTAAGCAGGCAATTCATGAACAAAACACAAACTGCATGGGAAACACTTCAAAGAATCAACAAATGGGATCTCATATTATTGAAAAGTTTCTGCACAAAAGAAATCACCAACAGAGTGAAAAGAAAACCCACAGAATGGGAAAGAATTTTAGCCAGCAATCCCTCAGACAAAGTGCTTATATCAAGAACATATAAAGAATTGAAAAACATCAAACCCCCCAAATTCAAAGACCCTCTCCAAAAATGGGCATCTGAGATGAACACACAGTTCTCAGATGAAAATATACAAATGGAAAATAAATACATGAAGAAATGTTCACCATCACTGGTCATTTGAGAAATGCAAATTAAAACAACATTAAGATATCACCTCACTCCGGAAGAATAGATGCCATCAAGAAATCAACTGATAGCAAATGTTGGCAAGGCTGGGGGGTGGGGGGGAAGAACACTGCTCCACCGTTGGAGGGAGTGTAGACTGGTGCAACCACTATGGAAACCAGTATGGAGAATTCTCAGAAGACTAGAATTGGAAGCTCCTTTCAACCCAGCTATTCCCCTCCTGGGTATTTTCCCAGAGGAACTGAAAAGTTCATATCACAGTGATATATGTGCACCCATGTTCATAGCAGCACAATTTGTAATAGCTAAATCTCGGAAACAACCAAGATGCCCATCAACCTCAGAATGGATGAAAAAGATGTGGCATTTTTATACAATGGAATATGACTCAGCTGTGAAAAAGGATGATCTTTGAAGCCTTCACAGGGAAATGGAGACAACTTGAAACTATCCTCATTAGTGAAATCAATAAGAATTATATTTATAAATATCACATTGTGTCTCTAGTGTAAAAAGTAATAAGAACTGTAGGAGTAATAAAACCCAGAATGCGTAATTTCTACTATAAAAAAGATATAACTGCATGTATGTTTAAGTGTGTAAGATGGATGACCACATTACTGTTTTTGTTAGATCATTGCGTGGAACTTTTAACAGTCTCACTGTTTGAATGTGTACTTTGTATGTTTTAATTTTGTTACTTGAACAACTATTTCCAAGATGACAGTATGTAAGGTATCAAGTAGTGATTTCTTAGTGGTTTTTTGTTCTTTTTTTTTCCTTTGGAATTCTGTATTGTTGCTACCCTTTTTTTCTGTTTTGTTTTGTTGGGTTTTTTTTCTCTTTTTAAATAAAATTTTTTTTAAATGATACCCTTTAGGAAGAAAGCCAATTTGCCCTTCCCATGAGCTAGTGGCTGCCATGCTGGGCCTGGGAGTGAAATAAGAAGCCAATCCATCCTTCCCAAAAGCCAAAGGCAGCCATGTAGGGCCCAGAAGGAGAAACAAGAAACAAAGTCACCCATTCTGTGAGCCAGCTAGCATATGGGCTGGGAGACAAGAATCCCACCCCAACATCCCCAGATTCCCACCCCAGTAAGCAATCGGCTGATTCAGAGGAACACAGACTGAGTTGATAGCAACTGAGGTACAAAAACAACTTAATGCTTGTATTGTTTGATTGACTTTTCAGGCCTAAAACCAATAGTCTGAGTATCTATTTAGAAGATAACAATATGCAATATAGCAACTATGAAGAATTTCATTCTGACTCATTTTTGAAATCCAATATTGTTCTCACTGTTTTGTTTTGTTCCATTTTATTGGGTTTTCTTTTTACTCAGTGTTCCATTTTGCTTAGTTTTATTCTGTTCTGTTTTGTTTGATTTTATTGTGTCTGATGGTATAGGCAGCAATTTTGAAGATAACATGAGGCATTATGGTAGCCACTGTTAATTTCCTATTATCCTGTTTTGAAGTCCTACATCACTTTCACTGTTTTGTTTTGACTGAATTTATTCCATTTTATTATGTTTGGTTTTATTCTCTTTAAAATAAAATTTTAAATAAAATAAAATGATACCTTTTAGGCTACATTTGCATTTTGAAAAGGAAGAGTACTGTCAGGTTCAGTTAAGGTGTGCATAAGCATTTACCTATATAATATTATCAGCTGTTATATGATATAGTATCCCCATTCCTAAAATATTAAAAATAAAAACCCTACAGACTGCTATAGACCTTGCATTTCCCTCAAGCTGCTGCCTTGTTTCTCTTCTCTCTTCTATAGCATTCTTTTCTAAAGTGTTGTCCATATTCTGTTGTCTCCACATCCTTACCTCCTAGTCTCTCTTGAACCTACTCAGAATTTTATCAGCACTCATCAAGGTTTTCAATGACCTCTTGCCTACTAAATTCAACTCTCTACTAATTATGCCATCCTGATAGTACAGTGTTTTAAAATATAAACTTTGTTATTGTTTCAGTGTGGTGAAATCAACAGATCAGGAGATAACTGTCATTGATATCAAATAAGGACACAGTGCTTCAAGAGAACAGAAGTCAATACTGTGGCACTGTTTTTACAAAAAGAAAGAGCTTTATTTTAAGGTCAACTGGCAAAAAGGTCAGGAGTAGAAGAAAAAGCTCGATTGTCTTCCTAATGTGTTGGCAGCAGGGGAATTTATAGGTAGGGAGAGGGGAGAAGCTGCTTGTTGATTGGATGACAAGAAAGGGAGTTTTAGGGTTCTTTTGCACAGATGTAGACAGCTGTGCCTCTGCAAGCATACAGGTCTGTTTGGAGAAAGTTGTAGTCTGAGAAGGAAATTTTGAGCTTTAGACATCAAAAGGTGAGCTGGCTTCTTCTAAGCATGTATGTTCTTGAAAAGCTTCAAACCATCTCTGAGTAGATTCTGAAGGCATTTCCTGAAAAACGTCAGCATTTCGTTATTTAAGGAATCTGTGTCCAGTATGTCCAGGCCTTGACTGACTTCCCCGTGGAGAGATAGTTCAGTTGTATTAGAAGCTCCCAAGAGAAAAGGACCTCATGCACAGAGAGTCAACAGGAAGGCACCAGGGTCAGCCATAAAGGGGTGGGAGGATGCAGGCAATCACTTTTGTTGTGATTTCCACAGGAAGGAATGGGTGAGTCAGGCAAAACAGATCTAGCATTATCTGATATGAATACTTGCTACAGGTTCTGGGACAAAAGACGTTTGCGTAGTTTTCTGGTACCATCCTATGGGATGAAGGCAGGCAGATAAGTGACTGGGTATTGTTGGTTAGATGTAAAATGTACCCCTAAATTCTCAAGTGTGTGGAAGGGTCATGATGCACTAATTCATCAGTGTGTTCATCCTTTACCAAGTTCAGTAGCTGAACGTTCCATTAAGGAGTGGGACCTGGTTACAACTGAATCATGATGGCATGACCTGGGAGGGTGTATTCTTATCTTCAACTCTTGCCTTTCCTCTGTCCTTCCTGGGTTGAGCACTTTTATTTTCTCATTCTCTCTGCCATCTTCTTTCTGCCTTTTGTACCAGGCATTCATAGACTGAAACTATGAGTCAAAATTAACTTCTCCTATTTTAAGTCAGGTATTTTGTTGCAGAAATAAGAAAATCACTAAGACACTGGGCATGTGAACAGCTCCACTGAAGGAGGTGGTTGAGAGCAGGGCTATGAGTTGATTGGTTTGCATTGGAAAGCTATGCTCCTGACCGTATTCTTTACTATCACCTGGATGTTTCTGACTTAGTTACTTTCTCATTGCTGAGGCAAAATACCGAATGCCCACAAATTAAGGTAGAAAAGGTTTATTTAGATCAGGGTGTAGAGTCTCACTCCATAACTGGCTGGCTCCAAGTCAGAGTGCCACATGGCAGAGGGGCAAAAATTCATGGCAGCAAAAGACAGAAAAAGCAATAAGAAAGAGAGTAAGAAAAGCTTTTTTCTGTCTCATATTATATCCAGTCCACCAGGATTCTGGCAGTGCCAAGTCAATCAGTGGACTGATCCAGCAATCACCCACCCTTGACTCTAGTACCCTTAATCCCAGCATTACACCGCCAGTCAATCACACACTCTGGATTCAGCCAGGTCCAAAAAAATAACATGACTGAGTGAGGCTTTGAGGGGACATCCAGACACAAACCATAACACTATCCATGGGAAGCACAACTCCTTTGCAGTGAGCAAGGCTCCAGGATATCAAAGCATCGGGATATGGAGAATAAAAGATGTAGTTAATATACACGAGCTTTTGCCAGTTTACCCTTCTCAGTCTTCTTTGTTGATGCCCTTGCCTCGCAAAGATCTATAAATGTCAGCATGCCGCATGTCTCAGTTCTTTCACATTTTCACTTCCTTCTTTCTTCCTGGGTGGTATCATGCAGTCCTATAACTTTAAATAACACCCATTATTTGATGGATGTTATTATTTGATTAAATAATAACAATAAAAATAAATTATATGGGTGTTATTTAAATAACACCCATTATTTGATGGATTTTTGACTCCAAAATTTGTATATTCGCCTCAAACTTTGGACGACTTGTCATTCAACTGCCTTTTAAGCACCTTCACTTGGAGATCTTTTTTATTTTATAGTTTTTTTTATTTTAAAGAGAATAAAGCCAGGCAAAATAAAACAGAACAAAACCAATCAAAACAAACCAGTGTAAGTGATACAGGATGTCAAAACAATACAAAATCAACAATGGTTACCATAATGCCTCTTGTTATCTTCAAAATAGTAACCCATACCTTCAGTCATAGTAAAAATCAAACGAAACAGAACAGAACCAATAAAAACAAAACAATGAATGCAATAAAGGACTTCAAAACAAGACAACAGTATATCCAAAATGGCTCCCATAATACATATTGCTATCTTTGAAACAGCTGCCCATGCCATCAGATATAACAAGATCAAACAAAACCTAACCCAACAAAACAATGAAAATGGTACAGGACTTCAAAACAAGATAATAAGGAATTAAGAATGGCTACCACCTTCAGAAGGAGATCCCCCATAGATGTCACACTGCATAACATTATCCTCTGAATAGATGAGCAGACCACTGGCCCTAGACCTGAAAAGTCAGTGAAACACCAAACACCCTAAGTATCAAATTGCATTTCACCTCAATAGCTATCATTGCAGCCTGTGTTTTTCCAGATCTTCTGGTTGCTTATGGCAGGGGTGAGGGGGTGGCTCTTCTTGTTCCCCAGCCCATGTGCTGGAAGGGGATGGGGTCTGGCTGTCTCCCAGTGGCAGCCCATGTGTGGTGTTGGTTCACAGGGAGGGCTTGCTTCTTGGTGACTTCTTGTTCTCTTCCCCTGCCTTCACTTGGAGACCTAATAGGTCTTTTAAACATGCACCAAACACAAGTCTTAGTTTCTTCTCCCTAATGCTTTTCTCCCTCTTCCCTGTCAATCTTCATAAATAGCACATCCAGTGCTCTAATGACTGAAGCCGCAAACCCAGGAATTCTACTGTATTTCTCTATTTTTTTTAAACTACATACCCAAGCAGCCAAAAATTCTTTTCTGGTCTCCTTTCAAATTATCTAAGATCTAAGATAATGAGAGCTCTAAGTAATTGGAAAAGCATGCTGTCTTCAGGGATTGAAAGATTTAATATTATAAAGATAGCTACATTCCCCCAAAGGTATCTACAGATTCAATGATATTTCTATCAGAATTCTAGCTTCCTTTTCCTCCCCAGAGATTGACAAGCCTATGCAAAAAGTCATATGTGAGAGGCCAAAAATGGTCAAAACAAAACAACAACTTGAAAAAGAAGAGCTAAGTTGAAGGACCCACACTTTCCATTTCTCAAAATTATCACAAAGTGACAGTAATTGGTACTGTGTGGTATTGATATAGGACAGACATAAAGTTCAGTGAAAGACAATTATAGTTACAGAAATAAATCCACACATCCATTATTAAGAGTTTTTATAAGAGTACTAAGACAGAGTGTTGGGGAAGATGGCAGATTGATAGGTAGCAGGGTAGAGAGGCTCTCTGAGAGAAACAACTCAGATGCTAGAATTTAAGACCATGGAGAAGACCAGAGAAAAGGAGAGGGATTCTCACAACCCAGGAAGAAACTGATGAAAAAGAAAAAGAAAAAAGAAAGAAAAAACATAGGCGGAAGGCTGGAGCTAGACACACTCTCACCGGAGCCAGTCCCACGCTGTGCTGGGCGCCTTGGAGTCAGACAACTCCCAGTCACACTGAAGTCGTGGTCATGCCAAAATCAGGGGTTGGTGAGCCCAAGGCCGTTGGCAGGAGGATGCACTGCAACTGAGGTGGAACTGGTGTGGAGAGCTGCACTGACCCACGGTGATGACCAGCTGGACAACATATTGGAGTTGGGCAGGATGGGTCTGAACCCAGAACCACAGTGGCATCAGTTGGCCACTCCTGGCCCAAAGCAGACTGGTGGGCTCTTGGGCTGGGTCATGCCCCTGGTTGGGACCCAATAGCCAGGGACAAAACTGTCCCAAACCTGTGACGTCTGCATGGCACAGACTAACATGGTGAAGGCACTCACTGGTTGATTGGCTTGGAGGTCACCCAGCCAACATCTCCCCTGCATGCACCTCATTGATCAACAGCAAACTGGAGAGGGCAGCAATGCCCTAGCCAGCAAGCTTCAGAAAAACCATAAGCAATACAGAAAGGGCCTGAGACCTGCACCATACACCTGTCTGAAAGAAACCAGAAACATGACAAGAGAAAAAAACAAGAAAATAAGTCCAGGACAGGTAAATACAGAAGAGATCTAGGGCAGCAAACATGCAATATCGGACATGGCAACAGCAGACATAAAGAAATACCTTCGTGACATCATAGATGAACTTAAAACTGAAATTGTAATTCAAGTGAAGCAAGATATAAGAAGATCAATAAAAGAAATGCTAAGCACCTCTTAAGAAGACACAGATGGAAGAATGGAGGAACCCAGAAAAAGGAGAGAACTTTTGAAGAATATAAAAAATGAAGAATATAATAAAAAAGAATATAAAAAATGTAGAATACATGCAACAGATTCAAAGAGATTACAAGGAAATTAAAAACTATTGAAAGCCGGCAAAATTGCTTGACAGAAACTAAAGTTAGACTTTCAAAACTTGAAGATAGATTTACAATATGTGATTGCAAAAGGAAAGATATCTTAAAAATAACAAGGAAACAGGAAGTAACAATACAAAGACTAGAAGATGACAAGAGGACCTATAACTTAAGAATAAAAAATGTGAATGAAGAATCAGGGGTAAACACAAAGGAAATACAAAGGCTGTTCACAGAAATAATCAAGGAAAACTTCCCAAGCATAGGAAAAGGAAATGATATTCAGATATATGAGGCATACAGAACTCCAGCCAGCTACAACCAAAAGAGATCTACACCCAGACTTATAGTCAAGAGCCCAGAAATTCATCAGAAGAACAGAATATTAAAAGCTGTCAGAGAAAATAAACAGATCACCTATAAAGGAAAACCAATCAAAATCACAAAAGACTTCTTGACACAAACTATCAAATCAAGAAGAGCTTGGAGCAAAGTATTCCATGCCCTGAAAGAAAATAACCTCCAACCCAGATTGATGTACCCTGCAAAACTGTCTCTCAAAATTAATGGAGAAACAAGATGTTTCCATGACAAAGAGGAACTAGGGGGAGTTCGTGAACAATAATCCAACCCTATAAGAAATACTGAAGGACATTCTAGAGACAGAGAAAAAAAATTACCAGGATTCCAGGAACAATGGCAGAGAGGCCTCACTGAATGGTGCAGACAGTGGAATGAAGGAGAAAAGTACACCACCAACGGCAGAAAAATAGCATAGCAGAGATGAGGTAGAGAAAACTGGCTATAATCTCTAACACAAATGGCCTTGATACACTAACAAAAAGAAACACAGACAAAGTAGAGCAGGAGATAGGGTCCATTGAGATGCTCTAAATAGGAAATATAATCAACCTGAAAGTGGGTTAATGAACCAAAAGTAAAAGATGAGAAAACAATGCTCTATATGACAGGGAACCTGAGAGAAATATGGACAGCTCGTCCAGCAGCTGCTTGAAAAGTCATGAAAATTTTGTGCAGTGGAGGACTACTCAGCTATAAGGAAAACCTTGAGGCTTTAGTAGGTAAAGGAATACAGCTCAAGATCAAGCTCAGGTTCAGAACCACTTAGGTAGATAGCAGGTTGCCCCCCTAATCTAAAAACTAAAGGAGTTAGGGGGACCCAAAATGTACAAAGCACCCTGTGAAAGTGGTCTAAAAAAGGAAGGCATAGGACATTGTTAATAGTGTATCAGGATTTAAAATCCACATTATTCTTATCGCTCTGTTTAGTCTGATTTTATTCTGTTCCAGTCTGTCTACTCATACTAGATTTGGGGCACAGACAGCTATCCCCAAAATAGCAGGATCTACTATGGTAACTATCCTTAATTTCCTATTAACTTAAACTGAAGCTCTGTATTACTTACACCGTCTTACTAGGACTGATCTGATTTGAATCTGATTTGTTAGATCACTGTTTTGTCTTGACTGATTTTATTCGAATCTGGTATGCTTGATAGTATCAAGTCTGAGAGTAGAGGCCACTATTCTGGAGATGACAAGATTCAATAAGATACCTAATCCAGTTTGATTATTAACTGCTTTTGAAGTCCTATAATGTCTCCAATGTTTTTAATATTGCTATATACTGCTATGTTCAATTATACTGTGCCTGGTGATATAGACAATTCTATTGAAAATAACAAGAGACATCATAGTAACTACTGTAGATCACCTAGTATTGTGGTTTTATGTCTTTTTCGTTTCATGTTTTTCTAGGAATTTGTTCTGTTGTCTCATTTTGATTTGTTTTTCCCTGTAATACAGAAACAATAGGTATACATGTAGAGACTCATGCATGCATAGAACTTCTAAACAGTTTACGAGAATTGATTATATAATGCATGATATAATGAACAGATACTTTGAAGATAAAGAGACACTAAGATACCCAGTGCTAATTCCATAGCATCATGATATAAAATCTAGCAATACTATTATTCTATGTTCAGAGTGATATTAGTCTGTTTTCTTTTGTTTAATTTCAACATATGTAAAGGTATGAACAGGTTTTTTTGTTTGTTTGTTTTTGTTTTTTGTTTTTTGCAGTACTGGGGATCGAACTCACAACCTTGCACTTGCCAGGCAGGTGCAAATACCACTGAGCTAAATCCCCAGAGCTGGACAGCTATTTTGAAGAGAACAAGAGACATTATGGCAGCCATCGTTGATTTCCCTATTGTCTGGTCTTGAAGACCTAAAATGCCTTCATCATACTGTTCTGATCAGTTTAATACTATTTTGTTTGGTATGAATTCACTGTGTGTAAAAATATGGACAACTATTTGGAAGAAAATAAGAGACAATATGATAGACAGTGAAGATCTCCAGTGGTCTTGCTTTGAAATCTGTTTCTTAAATTGTTATCTATTTTGTTCTGTTTTGTTATGTTTAATTTTACCGTCTTTAAAATAAAAAAATAAGAGTACCAACACAATTCAATAAAGGATTATTTTCAATAAATTATAAAGGCATTAGTGATTATCCATATGCAATAGAATGAGTTTGGAGCCTTATATCATTTATGAAAATTAATTCAAAATGAATCAGAGATTTAGATATATGAGCTAAAACATATTTATTTCTTAGGCAGTGGTTTCTTTGATATGACACCTAAAGCATGAGAAATAAAAGAAAAAATAGAGAATTTTAACTGCATCAAAATTTAATTTATGCTTAAAAATTAAATTTTTTTTAAATTTTATTTTTAAAGAGGAAAAAACAAAACAAAATAAAACAGAATAAAGGGTAGCAACCATACATTATTCCAAGGAAAAAAGGAAAAGTACAACAGTAAAACCTAAGAAATTATTACTTGACTAATTACATACTGACTTCTTGGAAATAGTTGTTCAAATTACAAAGTTAAAGCATGTAAAGTAGACATTCAAACAGTGAGACTGTTAACAGTTCTGCTCCACGATCTGACAAAAATCATTTCTGTATTAGCAGGAAAAACAAAACAAAGCAAGATAAAACAATTCCTAGAAAAG
>PVJX010025406.1:0-26684 GCA_004027295.1 Dolichotis patagonum | reverse complement strand
TTTCTTTTCTTCTATTCATCTTCTTTGTCTATTTTCTCAGCTATTTCACTTGATTTTATGATACTTTCATGTGACTGAACATTTTCTCTTCTCTTTGTGCTTCACTTCAAACTTCCTTGCTTTCTCTTCCATTCTTTCCTTCATGCAATCTCCAGTTTCCCAAAACTTGGGTAATCATCCTTTGCCCTGCTACTATATTTGTCTTGGTCCTACAATATTTGACCTCATTCAACTCTGTATCCTGCCCCCATGCCCCTCAACATTCTCCTCCTCACAAGAGGATAAAAGCACCTGAGTAAGGGGGAAATGATTGCATACAAGTTCCTGGTATGTGCTGCATTTTGTTATATAACTTTAGAACTTGCTCCTATAGCTACAGGTATCAAATTTATAGTTACCACCGTTTTTCTGTCACCAGGTTATACTTGAAACTATCATTATTGACAACTGTATTACTTTAGCTAGGATGTCATAACTGTTATAATCAGTTTTTCTTCCTTTTATGGCAAAACTGTGACTGTATATAATTATAATCATTCTCTAAGGAAGCATTTATGCTAGGGATGAAGCTATCTACCATAAAAATATACAAGCAGCAACACAGAAAAGAAAAAAAAAAACAGAAAAAGTAGAAAAAATAGAAAATGACATGATGAAGAAACAAAACACAGCCCCACAATCCCAGCCCACACAGGATAAGTCCAGAGCACAATAAGACAGAAAATTGGAGACAAACCACTTAAACTTCTTTAAATGGTAGTGAAAGAAGGAAAAATAGAGGAAGAGAATATAGGAAAAATAATCTCTAATGTGCAAAGAGAAATTATAATAAAAAATTAAAGATATTGAAGCACAGCTTTAAAAAAATAGAGAAGCTAGGGAAAATAATGGAAATCATAAATGACTAATGTAAAAAAAATGGAAACCAAGAAGTGGATATAAAAATAAATCCAGGAGGTTAAATTCTCAATTGAAAATATGTGCAACAGATTGAATGAGGGGAGGGTAGAATTTCAGACCTAGGAGGTAAGATAGTGGCCCTAAAAAGAAAAAAAAAATCTTTAAAAATAGCAAGAGACCATAAAAAATCAATCCAGCTGCTAAATCAGACTCACATATGTAAACATCATATTGTCTCTCTGGTGTGAGAAACTGAAAGAGTAAATAAGGTCCAAAATGTACCATAGATATTGTGAAAAGGGAAGAAACTGTTTTAAAGGAAAGAGGAAACTGGAGAGGGGAGGTACGAAAGACAGGAGGGGAAAAAGGAAAGAAGAAAGTGAAAAAGAAAGAATCAAGGTAGTTACACTACTGATTTCATTTAGTTCATTGAAAACAAAAGTTTGTGGTAATACCTTTGGGAGAAATTTTTATGTCCCTCTCTGGTACTATTTTGAAGATAACAAAATACAATGCATTAACTATTGTTATTCTGTTTTCAAATTTTTATTTTATGAATTAAATTTAAAATGTCTCTAGTTTTTATTTATGGCTGATTAATTCTCAATTGTATGAGTAAAACTCCATCTCGCTTATGCATTCATCATTCTACAGGCATGTGAGCTGCTTCCAAGATTTACCTATTGTGAACTGTGCTGTTATAAATACGAGAGTGCACATATTGCTGTGGTGTGATATTTGTAATTCTCATACAAAGATTCCAAGAAGGGGAATACTTGGTCAAATGAAAACTCTAGTTTTGGTTTTTTGAGGAATCTCCACACTGAATACCACAATTGTTGCCCCAGACTAAAGTCTCACGAACAGTGAAGAAGGGTTCCCTTTATACTCCAGCCCCTCCAGCATTTGCTGTTGTTTCACCTGATGATAATCATTCTTTGTGAACTGAGACAGAATTTCAGTATGGTTTAATTTCTGTCTCTTAAATGACCAGTGATGTTGAGTATTTTTTTACATATTTATTTACCATTTCTACCTGTTTATCTTAGAAGTGTTTATTGGTTTCAGATTCTCGCTTATGGACTTTAAAATTGGAGGATTTAGTGTTTTTAAGTTCTTATATATATAGATATCAGTCCTTTCCTTGAGAAATTGTTGACAAGCATCTTTGCCACTCTGGAGGTATCTCTTCACTCCATTGATTCCTTTTGCTGTTCAAATGCTTTTAAATTAAGAAATCTCATTTGTTGATTCTTTGTAACATTTCCTTTGCAATCGAGTTTTTTGTTCATAAAATCTTTACATACACTTATGTCTTCAAGAGTTCTATTTTCTTTTCCAGGAGACTTAATGTTTCTGTTTTGATATTTAGATCTTTGATATATTTTTATTTTTGTTTATTTAGTACATGGAGAGAGATATGGGCCTAATCTAATTCTGATTTCATCAAAGAATCTATATGTAGTGTAAATCAAATTTTTAGTAAATGTATAAATTTCACCTGCTGACTTATAACACGAAAATGATACCATTAGTTATAACCACTCATGGTATAGATCACTTCCTTTGAGTATCGTAAATTTAAAACACTTTGGGAGATTTGCTATATTTCATTAAAGTTTTTTATGTAAATTTTACATTTGTGTTATTGTATTTCAATTAATCCAAAATTTGAACACCTAGCAGTATATTTGCAAAATATATTGCAAAACTATTAAAGACAATACCTAGTAATTGATTAAAACTGTATCTAGAGAAATTTTTAACACTTTTGCATTACAATAATGTTGTGAGTGAAAATGTAGTCATAGGAAAAATTCGTTGGCAAGTATGGTGGTGCATGCCTGTAGTTCAAACACTTGAGAGGCTGAGTCAGGAGGATTGCCACAAGTTCGAGCTGGCCTGAACTACATAGTGAGACACTGTCGCAAAATAAATAAATAAATAAAATTTAAAAAAAACCATTAAACAGTGTTGCCATGAAACAGACTATAAAATCTAAGTAGCAAGTATTTGTCAGGAAACCAATGTTAGGTCAAAGAAATAGAAAGCAGGTCATTACACTAAACTTCTGGACTAACACACCAAGAAGAGTAAAACCTTGGAAAAGTCACCTCGGTTTTATAGAAGAAATAAAGACCTGAAAAAGCTGATATTTGGTTGTATATTTTACACAGTATGGATTTGCAGCATCTGCAAATAGATGCAGACATGCACTTAATTTATCACTGTCCTGTATCCTAGACCTCTCCCACCCACCACACCATACCAACAATCTGCTAGCATATACCAAGTACTGTGGGTAGCAACCCAAGTTGTCGCAGACAGTCCAGTGAACAAAGTTAGTAGAATGCACAGGTGTGAAGTGAGAGATACAAAAAAAGTCCCTTTAAGTCTTCATCAAATTTCTGCTGTAGAAGAAAATTGGCTGCTAAAATCTCATACTTCTCATTTTAGTAAAATATTTTTTAAAAAGAAAACAAAATAAAAAAACACAACAAATACACAAAGTTCTATGCATATGCTTTCACTCAGAATGTTAAATATTTTCAGACATTATGCTTACCCACTTTTAATCTAAACATGGATTATCAGATTATAATTATTTAAAACTTATACGTATATAATTTCAATTCTATTTTACAATCTTGTTTTTAGTATTTACATGACATCTCATCTAATAAATCAAAGCTATTTTCTTTAATATAAAGAATGAACTACTAAGAAGTCATGGACAGATTTAAAATACGGTTGGGGTATCTCTCAGAGTTAATGAAATTGAATAAATTGCTATGCTTTAGATCTAACCTGTTCTCCAAAGCCTTGTGAACTGAGGAGGGCCTTTTGAAAGGTGATGAGTTATTGGGGTCGGGGTGACTTGCTATTAGGAGTCAGGTCTAGTTGAAAGAGTTGAGCCTGGAGCATTGTTTCCTGTCTGCCTCCTCCATTTGCCCTCTGCTTCTGGGTGACTCGAGGCCAGCAGCTGTCCACAGTAATGTGTGCCCTCTGCCTTCCTTTCTCGAGGCATCAGACTATGGTGTGAAACCTCTGCAAACTGTGAGCCAAAATAAATTTCTCCTCCTGTAAGTTATGGGTGTCAAGTATTGTGTCTCAATGACAAAGAAAGGAAAGACCATACTAAGTTCGTTTATAAAATTAGGTATTCCTGAAATAGACTACAGAGATCTCCTGATGGCATGCATTGCCACAGTACAAATATCAGCAGACTGTACTGGCTACATTATTTTTTCACTCTCTTCATGTTAAAAATCTTTTAAGTAGATATTTTAATATAGTGGATCCAAGTGTAGTATTTTTATACATCTCAAGAATATTTTGCCAAATAGGCTTTTAGTACTTTATTGTGAGCTATGTTGTTAATAATTTTAACTCTTGATTTAATCCTAGTCTAGTATTAATAAAATGGAAAACGCTGTGCTCTGTTTCCTCCTATAGGGCTTAACCGATGGATTGCTAGACATAATACAATTTACATCTCATAAAAATATACTATAGGTATATGAGTAAAGACACAGGTAAATTTATATGCAAAATTACAAAGATAGGAAACATATGAATTTTCTATGTAAAATGGCACAGAACACATGAAGGCAAGAAAAAGAAAAATTAATAATGGAATACTTACTAATTCTTTGGAGAAACTTTAGACATTTTCTCTCACTCTGAAGTCTCATTTTCATCTGTCGGCTACAATAAATTTCTTAGATGTCCTAGATCATGACACCTTTTCTTGCCTGTTGCCTTGGCACAAGGAATGGGATGTATGGCAGTCATCCTTTGTGCGTCACTGCCTCTTTCCCAGTATACCATGGAAGTTACATCCTTTCTCTAAGAATCAAGGTCTTTAACTTTTCAAAGCACAAATTTGTGGTCACTTGGAGCATTAAATATGTCTACCAAAAAAAAGAAAAGAAAAGAAGAAATGAAATGAAAAGAAAAGAAAAGAAAAGAAAAGAAAAAAGAAAAGAAAAGAAAAGAAAAGAAAAGAAAAGCTATTTGTATTTCCAACTCTGTGGTTCTTAGAAACCATGGTTTTTACTAAGAAAATTATCAGTGTTTAAAGTTACTTATTTGTATATATTTGCATATGCTTATATGTAACTTTGTATCTTATAGTCTGTTCTGAAGGATGGTGTGTCATTTTACTAAAGTATTGGCACTAAAGTGGTACATCCTAAATAGGTAGTTATTGGTCCAAACAATTCAATGTAGTGTTTTGGGTCACAGGCTGTCGGGACTACTCACTTATTCTGTTGTGAAGAGGGAGCACTTAGCATACATGATGGTAAGCAGGATTTTAGTAGTCAGTCAAACTATCAGTAAGGCTTTAGATAGTTGTCATAATTGAAGTGCTGAGGCAAGAAGGGAAAGCCAAATTCTACATTGTGTCATTTTGCACCTGTCTCAGAATGAATCCCTAGATCATTTGGTAGAGGTTAACATAATCAAATGGCTGATCAGAGGGATGGTGCCATTCCAGGGACCCAGTGTTAATCTGTTTTCCAGTGCCTTGTACAGTCAGGAAGGCTGCAGTCAGCAAGGCTTGGACTTTGCACCTCTGCCGTCCTGGTCACTTTACAAACGTTCCCATCACGCCAACCCTAACCAGGTGTACAAGCCATTTCGTTGTGAGGTCATTTTTTTGGTTTTACATCATATAATGGATGCTTGTTGATAGGAATCTTCATGCGTTTTGTGCATTCTAATGAATCAATCAACAAGTTCCTATTATTGAATGTTTAATCAAGTTTCTTCAGTCTTCTTTTTCCAGACCTGTAATTAATTTAAGACATCTGCCACTGTCCATTTGGCACCTTACATTTTAACAACAAGCCATTTCTCTTTCCACAAATAGTCAAATAAATTCACATGTGCAAAGCAATATCGTTTGGTCCAAAATGTGAATGCCTCTGTCAAATTCTATCTAGTGAGGAGGCAGATGCATATAATGTGAGTCATTCATAGGTAAATGAGTGCACTTTGATAGCATAATTCTAAGTCTAATAAATGAAGCATAAGGGGCTAGGGATTTAGCTCAGTGGTGTAAGAACCTGGCTGGCAAGCAGAAGGTTATGAGTTCAATCCCTGGTAAAAAAAAAAAAAAGGAACAATGGTCCAAAATAAATTAAGCAGAAGGAAATTTGTCACATCTCTTATATGTGAAAGCCACAATGTATTGAATTTAAAGAACAAAATAAAAGGCTGATCATAGGAAACAAGAGGTTTGGCCTTTTGCAAATGGGAACGGGACCCAGGGATGGAAGCAAAAGGGGGCGAAGGGAAAGTAAAAGTGATTAAAGTGCGCTATGCACCTGCATCATCCTGCACATAATGTATTCAGCACGTGTCAGACGTGTGACCTGCGCAAAAAGAAAAAAGCAATACACTTCTCCTCCAAAAAACATCCACTTTATTTATTTACCAGATAGGTAACCAGGTGACATTTCTTCTCCCAAATCATAATGACAATAAAAAGTAAAAAGTTTAAATTGATTCATGTCATTGGGGTAGTCATGACGGTTAAAGACATTCATGAAATAAGATTTGTAGAACTCTTCAGAAAGCATCAAATATGATGAGGCAAACAGGTTCAAAGAAAAGAAAGGTGTTATGACTGACACTAATGGCAATGTGTCTTCTACATTAATAATTTTTTAAAAATTAAAAATTCACTGTATTTTTTGTGTAGCAATACCACATATCATTATACTGAATTGCTTGCAAAAACATAGGATATTATTCAGAGTGTGAGTCAAAAACAATTGCAGAATTAAAACTTAGTTTCTGTTTTTAAAGGAGTTAGTTACCATTCATTTTCCTAACTACATATTAAGAAAATCAGACTATAATAAATACAAAAATTTGAAAAAAAAGTTACAATGAATACTAGATCATTGATAACACATGAAAGGGTCAAAGAGTTCAAAGATTATATATATATATGTATATATATACATACATGTCGATTTACTTATCTCTATATGTCATGTATACACTTTTTTTAAAAGAATAAACCAAATGAAATAGAAAACAAAATGGGGTCATTTAAAACAAAAGGATGGACGTAGTACATGATTTAAGACCACAATACAAGGTGATCTACAATGGTTACTATGATGACTCTTGTTATCTTCAATAGAATTATCTATATCATCAGGCACAGTAAAATTGAACATAGCAGTACAGAACAAAAATCAATGAAAAGAAATTGTTGGAGATGTTATAGGACTTCAAAAACAGGTAATAGTCAAACCAGAATGGGTATCTTAGTGAATCTTATAGTCTTCAGAGTAGTTGCCTATACTCTCAGGCTTGATATTATCAAATATAACAGATTTGAATAAAATCAGTCAAGATAAGCCAGCAATCTAACAAACCAGATTCAAATAAAATCAGTCAAAATGAGACAGTGTAAGTAATACAGAGTTTCAGATTAAATTAATAGAAAATTAAAGATATTCTGCTATTTTTAGAATAGCTGTCTGTGCCATCAAATCTAGTATAAGTAGACAAACTGGAACAAAATATAACCAAACTAAACAGATCAATGAGAACAATGTGGGTTTCAAATCATGATAGAAGATTAACAACGTTCTCTGCCTTCCCCGTTCAGACAATTCCTCCCCTTTCACTTTCACAGGGTGCATTGTACATTTTGGGTCCCACTAACTCCTTTAGTTTTTAGATTAGGGAGGCAAGCTGCTAGTTACCTAAGTGGTTCTGAGCCTTTTTACCCCTGAGCTTGATTTTAAATTGTATTCCTTTAACTACAAGAGCCTCAAAGTTTTCCTTCCTTATAGCTAAGCAGTTCTCCATTGTATAAAAGGGTTATGTCTTTCCAACCTATCTGCAGCAAGCTACTCCCACTTTTATCTGTTTCCTGTCACATAGAGCATTATTTTCTCATCTTTAACTTTCAGCCCATAAACCCTCTTTCAGGTCAATTATATTTCTTATATAGAGCATCTTGATGGGCCCTATCTCTTGATCTACACTCTGTGTTTCTTTTTGTTAGTGTATCAAAGCCATCTTTGTTAGTGCCTTCTCTGCCTCATTTCTGCTGTTATTTTTCTGCCATTGGTTGTCTACTTTTCCCCTTCACTCCACTATCTGCCCCATTCAATGAGGCCTCTCTGCCACTGTTCCTGAAACCATGTTTTTTTTTTTCTTCCTCTAGATTGTCCTTCAGTATTTTTTGTAGGGTTGGATTGGTGGTCATGAACTCCCCTAGTTTCTCTTTCTCTTGGAAGCATCTTGTTTCTCCATTAATTTTAAGAGATAGTTTTGCAGGGTACATCAATGTGGGTGGGGGTTATTTTCTTTCAGGGTTTGGCATACCTCCTTCCAAGCTCTTCTTGATTTGATGGTGTGTGTCGAGAACTCTGTTGTGATTCTGATGGGTTTTCCTTTATAGGTGATCTGGTTTTTTTTCTCTGACACCTTTTAATATTCTGTTCTTGTCTTGAATTTCTGGGATCTTGATTATTATATATTTTGATGTAGATCTATTTGGGTTATAGGTGGTTGGAGTTCTGTATGCCTCATGTATCTGAATATCATTTCCTTTTCCTAAGCTTGGGAAGTGTTCCTTAATTATTTCTCAAATAGCCTGTGTATTTCATTTGTGTTTACCCCTGCTTCTTCACTCACATTTTTTATTCTTAAGTTATAGATCCTCTTGTCATATTCTAGCTTTTGTATTGTTACTTCCTGTTTCCTTGTTATTTTTAAGAGATCTTTCCTTTCACGGTCACATGTTGCAAACCTGTCTTCAAGTTTTGATAGTCTATCTTTAGTTTTTTTCAAGCAGTTTTGTCAGCTTTCAATGGAGTTTTTAATTTCACAATATTCTATTTGAATCTGTTTCATATGTTCTAGATTTTTGTATATATATTTTATCGAAGGTGTCCCTCTATATATATATTATATATATTTTATCAAAGGTGGCTCCTCCATTCTTCCATCTGTGTCTTCTTTAGAGGTGCTTAACATTTCTTTTATTAATCTTCTTATATTTGGCTTTACTTATATTAGTATTTCTGTTTTGAGTCCTTCTGTAATGTCACAAAGATATTTCTTTATGTCAGATATTGTCACTTCCGATACTGCAGGTGTGCTGCCTCTGCTCTCTTCTGTGTTTACCTCTCCTGGGCCAATATTTTTTGGGTTGGAGGCTGAAGACTTCCTTTCATTTCTTTCTCTTGTCATGTTTCTGGATTCTTCCAGACAAGTATATAGTAGAGGTCCCAGGCACTTTCTGTATTGGTTACAATTACTCTGAAGCATGCTGGCTAGGGATTGCTGCCCTCCTTTGTCTGCTGTTGACCACTGAGTCACAAGCAGGAGTGGTGCAGGTTGGCCCCTCCCTTCTGAGCTGGACAATCGCTGTGGGTCTTCATCACATTACTGTGTACCACACGGAGGGAACCAGTTTGGTATAGCTTCAGGGAAAACTTCATCCTCGCACAGAGGCAGGACTCATTCCAAGCAATTCTCACCAATCTTCTCAGCACTAAGAGTGGCTAACTGAAGCCACTACAGTTCTGGATCCAGGCTTGTCCTGCCCCACTCCAAAATGTCACCAAGCCAATTACCCACTCCTGCAGGAAGACTAAGTTCCAGGCACTCAGCATTGGCAGATGCAGATCTCCAAGCCAGCTCGGTTCTCTGCTCTGCTGCTCCCCTCCATGACTGCACCCTCCCACCAAGGCCCTTGGGCTTGCCAATCCCCAACAGCCTTCCATCCACGCCTCTCCTTTCCTTTACTTTTTTTTTCTTTTTCCTTCTTTTCTTTTTTCCTGCTCTAGTTTCTCCCTGGGCCATGAGGACCCATGTGCTTTCAACTGGTCCACTCCATGATGTCAAATTCCAGTGTCAGAGCTGCTTCTCCCAGAGGCTTTTTACTTTGCTGCTTATCTATCCACCATCTTCCCAGATTCCTCCCCATGTGTAAGTTTATAGAGGTTTCAGCCCACAGTTGTCTGGCTCCAAGGCAAGGCAGCACATGATATAGGAGCAACAGTTCATAGTAGGTGCAAGACAGCAAAAGCAACAAAATGAGTGGAGGAAGAGCTCTATTTCATAATCATATCTAATATTGATTTTTGCAAGGTCCAAAAAGTGAAATAATTTGTTTTATTTTAATGTGTTGCTTGTATGTTTTAGAGTTAAAACTGACTCTCATTTATACTAAATTTTATGTAAATTGTGACATGCTCTTTCGGGATATGGTCACAAGTTTGAAGATTATCACTTGGCCTTGTGCTCTAAGATAGTTCTTATCCCACTGACATGCTAGAAAAGGGCATAAAATAAACTAACAAGCACAAATAACCCATAGTGAATTTTAAGATGTTGTAGATTCCCTATACAATGGGCATTGCCAGGTCTTTAATATTATCTGATACCTGTTCCCCTGCCAATATCCCTAAAAAGTAAATCTTCAGGTTCCTTTGAAGAACAACTCAAGGAATCAGTACATTCATATTTGCTACCACATTACAAGCTTCGAACACCTAGGTATTAGGGACCAGGCCATGCCGCAGCCCTGCACATGTGTTCAATTTGCTGCTTCAACACCAGGTGAACTAGTTTCTTCTTACAGCAGCATTTTTGAGTACAAACTTGCTCAGACTCAAAATTTTGATGAGAGTATGACATTTATCTGAAAACTTGATCTGTTCTATACCCTCAATCACGCATCCATGATTTATGTTTCTTTTTTTTTCCTGAGTGCATATTAGTTATACAGGATAGTATGTTTGATTTGGCATACCTGAGCACACATATGACATAAATTGATAATATAGATCTCTCCTTAGTCCTTTGGCCTTCTATTTTCTTCTGCCTGCTATCCACATATTCTCTTCCTTTTCTCTAATAGTCTCTCTTCTATTTTCATTCTATCTCTCTTTCTCAATTCCACATTTGAGTAAAATTATGTAATATGTGTCATTTTGAATCAGCTTTATTTGTCTTAACACGAGGATCCCTGGTTCAATTTATTTTCCATTTTTCTCAAAATGACATGATTTCTTTATACCTTGAATAATACTGCATTGTGTACATGGACTACATTTTCTTTATCTGTGTATCAGTTGACAGGAACCTAAAGTTTTTCCAATCTCAGCTATTACAAATTAGTTCAAAATAAACATGGGTACACAGATATCCAAAAATATACTGACTTAAATTTTGGGGAAATATAACAAGAAGTTATAACTTGATTGAATAGCAGGTATCCTTTTATTTTTATGTATAACCTCCATTAGGTTTCCATATTGGCTGTTCTAATTGACTTTCTCACTAATAGTGGAAAAGTGTTCTTTTCTTTCACAATCTTGCCAGAATTTATTAGCTTTGGTATTCCTGATGATAGCTATTCTGTTTGAAGTGAGATATTCTCAGTATTGTTTTGATTTACAGTTATCTGATGGCAAATGTTGAATGTGTGTGTATGTGTGTGTGTATGTGTGTGTGTGTGTTGTCCACTTGTATTCACTTGTAGTCAATTTGGAAATTCTATTTTTACTTGAGAATCCCTTTTTCACATAATTATTTTAGTAATTTACCTTGCATATGTTGTATGTAATGTAAGTTACTGCTATAATTTTAAGTAAAAAATTTCATGAGAACATTACTGTGTATAATATTTACTCCTATTTTCCTGACTCATGTTATTCTATTTCCTTTCTGAAGTTCCAAATATTTTTATTATCATTTGTTTTACATTTATAGAACTTCATTTTTCTGTTTTTAAAATTGGTGAAAATATTTTCATTTTCCTTCATTTATCAAGTATTTATTTTGCCTTTGTTCCAAAAGGATAGTTTTGTCAGATACAGAATTCAAAGCCAGTGATTGCTGTTTTTCAGTAAGAAAGTATGTGGTTATTTTCTTCTAATTTGTTTCTTTCAGATGAGAAACCTGTTTTTTTATTTTTTCCCATATGAATCATGTGCCATTTTTCTCTTATTCCTTCCAAGATTATTTATTTGTCAATGGTTTTGAGGGTTAATTATGATGTATCTCTGCTTGAGTTTTTTAATGTTTATTTTACATCTCTAGATTTATGTCCATCACCAAATCTGGAGAGTATTAACCACTATTTCTTTGAATATTTTTCAACTTTATAACTTTTCTTGTAAGCTGTATATATTTTTCACTCTATTTTCTATGTTTGTTTAGATTGGATAAACAACTGACTTGGCTGTGTGCTTTCTGAGCTTAGAGACTTTTTCTATTTTCTTCAAGTTAGTATTTTGCTTTTCTTCTTTAAATTTCATTCAGTTATCTTCTCATTTGGTTATCTTTATATAACTTTTATAACTTTTTCAAGATATTTTCTCTCTTTTTTAGCTTCATTTAATTCAGGAGAATAACTCTTTGCTAAAACAATTATTTGATGACTATTTTAAAACTGTAGTTATTCCTAGGGGAATAGTAGTTACCTCCAGGTCAGTGGGAAGAAATTTTCCTAGCACATACCTATTCCTTTGGTTTAAACCAAGCATAAAAACTTAATTAAACCAAAATTTAGTCATATAACTTTGTTGCTTTATTCAGATATAGAGTAGGGAGAGCAGAGTCTATTTTCTACTCCTCGAAATCTTCCCTGTAAAAACTGCATGGGCAGGAGTGATATGGTTCTTCTTTTTTTTAAAATTTTATTTAAAAACAAAACAAACAAAATAGAAAAAGGGATAGCAACAATACAAGATTCCAAGGGAAAAATTAAAAAAAGAACTAAAAATACTGAGAAGTCATTACTTGATAACTTACATACTGTCATCTTGGAAATAGTTGTTCAAGTTACAAAGTCAAAACATACAAAGTACACATTCAAGCAATGAGACTATCAACAGTTCTGCTTCATGATATAACACAAATACAGTAATATGGTCATTCTTCTTTTGTTTGTCTGAATCATAGCAGGCTTTAAAAATAGGTTTTGTCAGGTCAAAATTTTCCCAGTCTTTTTGTCTAGTGATGCAGATTTTCCTTGCACAATTTCCTTATCATTAGCTGTTGGAACTTTGGATGATTCTACAAAACTCTGTCTAGGATATATGTCAGCCAATACAGAAACCATCAACATAATGAAATGTCATTCCACAAATCACAAGGTCTCTGAGTAGTATTCCAGGTTCTTTCCAACATTCAGTTTTTCTTATGCTTGTTTATCTTCTTGTCTCAGGATATTTCAGTAGCTAGAAAAAGGGTATGGGAGGAATAAGGCTACTGCATCTTGTCTAACTCTTAATCATATTTATAAATATCTGAGGCTTAACTGTTCACCCCATGCTCTGACTTTTTCACTTGCCCCTTCTTAAGATAATTGCATTTACCTGGATTCGATGATGTTGGAAGCCTTCCAGCCATACTGATTGTTTGGAGGTAGTCCCATATATTCTGCTTACCCTCCTATGCATGATAGTAGGTTTGCCAATATTCCATGACCTTACCTACTCATTCTTGCCATTTCTCAGGACTATTTATGCGGAAATAAGTTCTTAGAAGTCAGGTCATTTTTTACCTCAAAGAAATATGTTGTTCCAATTGCCAATAACTTTAATATTACTTTGCTACCACTTTTGTTGTATTCATGAATTTGCCTCTGATCCAGGAGAATCTTATCAGGTGGTAGCATCCTTCATAGTGTGGCATACCAATATATTAGCTTGCAATAATAGTAAAAAATCATATCCTCACAGTTATCATTGAACTTAGTTTCTTTAAGAAGTTTCCTGTGTTAGATTCTTATCTACAAATGAGAGTTATTATGCAGTCTCACCAATGTATTCTGTTTCTTCTTGCTAAATCACATATTCTCTGTTTTACCTAATGAAAATAATCACTTATGAGGCTTTCCAGCTTTAATAAAATATAAGGTATAAAGTATCTATTTTAAGTTGTCCATTTTTCTGAAAGTTCTAAATATTTTTTCACTGGTTACAATACAACCAGCATACTGATTTTCTTTCACATTAAATAGCAGTTTTTTTCAATATATTAAGAAGTCATCCTTGTAGCAAGTTTCCACAGTCATAGGGAATACATTCCATAATTTTAAATCCCCCAGAAGAGTGCTTCTAATATAATAAACTATTCATTTTGGTTCATGGTTTACCTGGTCAAACTGTGAAGTGTTCTCCTCGCCTCCACTAGTACATGCCGCAGGACCTTATATCTCCCTTGAAGATTTTGTCCTCTTCCATTATTGTACTCAGCACATCTCTGGTTGGGTTACATTGTTACTTAATCTTAAGCAACGCATGCTTTAAAGGTAAGCCAGAAAGTGAAGTATCCCACATCACAATTTTTAAAATTCAGATTGCTTCTAGAAATAACTGTCACAGGATAATTTTCTAGAAAGCCAGTTCACAGGTTAATACATGCATACAGATAACTATTATCATTGTGCATAACTTTCCTGGGATTAAAAACTTGAAGAAGAAAAGGGAAGGAAATAGGAATGGAAAGAAGAAAGTAACCTACACAGTCTCAGACTTCCTTGCAGAAAGCTATGGGAAACATGTCTTTGTGTAGGTATATTCTCTGAGAAAAATGTCTAAACCTTTGATAGCCTGTATGAGGCATTCTACAAGGATTATTCAAAACTTGGATAAAATAACATTATTTAGCATAAGAAGAAATATTCGAGATGATAGTATCAGCAAACTACATTCTCAAATGAGATAATGCATCACATTAAATACATAAGAATTTGAGTTTACATTATAATATCTACCAGAATTTAGCTTCTAGACAGATAAAAATCAATATTTCTGTGTTTGCCTATGCCTGGAGTCTTATTGGCTTGCAAACTTCAGTCACATCTGTACTTCTTTACGTACAGCCTGACATAATCTTCTGCTTCATGTTTGCATGTTTGTATAAGCTTATGTAAATATGATATACGCATGTATATTACTGCGCTCTAGTAGTATCATATATTATTCAAATGAAATGTAAAAATAAAAGAAGATATTATCTTAAATTGAAAATTGTGGTGATTTTAGTTGTCTCTCAGTTATCTATATTTGTATATATTTTATGCTTTGAAATCACGTATACCTCAATTCAAAAACTAGAGCTATTATATATTGAGCAATACATATTAATTTATGAGCTCCTTTTATTGACTATGCATTACATAGATAAATAGCCTTGGAAAATTGCTTAACTTTTGCATATTTTAGATTCCAGAGAGAAAAGTGCAGATAATAACTATGTGCATTTTACTACTTCTATTAAAATGATATGGTTAATATAGTGTTAGGATTGTAGTAATCAAATTAAATGACATTATAATTCTGTCTGACATAATTGCATATTTAATAAATCAAGTGACAATTCAGTGTCTTTTATTGAGGAGAAAACTGAGACTTTGAGGACTTAATGAGACGTATTGTAATCAATGTATAAGAAAAAATCATTCTAACTGTGAGAAATCTGTCACTTCTCATCTTCAGTGTCTTTATTATTTTTACTGGAAACCCAGCAGGTATTTTCTGTAACTATTCTAGCCTGTAACCTTGTAGAAAACAAATGTATCAGAGAACAACATTTGGCTGCAGTTTTTATCTTTATACTTTTAGAATATGATGAAACATTGTGTTCCACATTGTTTAGTTATTTAACTTTCCAGTCTTCAGAGTGGTTATATGAATGATATAGTTAAATTTATAACTTTACATTCCAATTCACTCTCTTCTATATTCCAGTTACTTTCAATTATTGTTTCTGGTTGTTGAAAATGTTACCATTGTTCTAAAGAGCAGAAAAGAAATATTTCTAATGCTGTACTCAAGAATATGTCCTTCACTGCTCATGCCTTCTACTTCTTCATATTTTTTTTATTTCAGCTCATCCTTTTACCTCCTACTCTATGTAATTATTCAAGCTCATTAGTTTCTAGTTTATTTGTCTTGCACTTTATTCAAACAGGAAGATATTTGTATAGTTCCTTATGTCTTACATTTCTACAGAGAGAATAACATACTTACTTTTTGCTACTTTGCACTTTTGTAGTTCGTATATTTACATTTCATCTTGGGAACCACCCACATCCAGTGTTAGAGCTCTTGGCAGCTTGTCCTTCTGTTTGGTAAAATGTCTCTTTGGCCACATTCTTGTGCTTAGATGCTTAGAGTGTTTCTAAAATATTCAGTTTTTTTTTTCACTTTAAAGAGTAACTTTTAGTTTTGACTATGCTCTTAAAGTTTTTCCAAGATAAAATATGTAGTCAACAAAAGGAGCTTGTAAATTAAAGGTTGATGATGTTCATCTTTATTGGAGTTCTAAAAATAGAAATTCAGGACAGATATACTTTAAAAGTTTAATATCTTTAATATTTTCATTAGTATCATAGTAACCCAGATAATAATGGAAAATAAGATCTGTGAAGACTTTGACACAACAATAACAGTAAAAATAATTAAGGGTAAGTCAGTATATCTTCATAATTATAGTATTCTCATGAAAATGTGCTCATTTAGAACATTCAGGTTTCACAGTTTAAGGTCGTGCCTGGTTCACAAACATTTCTCATGTGATTATGTTGAGTGTGATTTTAGTTTTGAACTTTTCCAGTGTCAAGCTCACAAAATCTACTCAGCTTAATAGGCCAGAAATTACTTTCATTAAACTGATACACCTACATCTTTGTCTTTACTTTTTGATCTTGTTATATTTAGATACCCCAAACTAGAAAGTCCTCCTGTTAGGTCCTGTGCTGTGGTGGCAAATGAAGACTAATTTTCAATATTGAAAATTTATCCAACATCTATTGATATAAATGAAATGTTCTTGTAAATGAATTGTTCTTATTTGGAAAAAATTGGATACAAGCTAAAAATACTAAAATAAAGTCACACTACAATGTAATACTGGTTGTCACAAATGTACCTTTTACTTAAATTTTTAGAAAATAATTTAAGTACTGATATGCAAACATGTATAACAGCTTTAAAATTTTAATATATTATAAAACAGATATGGAAGTAACTCTCCAAAATACAAATAACTAAATATAGATGAGACAGTTTCAAAATCTTGTGCAACTCAAATCATCACAGTACTTTCTTTTTCTTATTTTATTTTCTTTTTTTTTTATTTATTTTTTGAGACAGAGTCCTGCTATGTACTTTAATCTGGCCATGAACGCATTATGGTCATTATGTAGCCCCGCTTGAATTTGAATTTATGGCAATTCTCCTTCCTCAGCCTCCAGAGTGCTGGGATTACAGGTGTGTGCCACCACACCTGGTCACACTCTTTGGCATCCTTAATTTTCCCAGCAATACAAAATTCCATGCCTGATAGTACTTTCCTATTTAGAGTTTCAACTTATTATTACTGTACACCTTACAATTATGAATAATCATCTTACATCATTTATTATGTATCTACTGCGTTGTGCCTACTTCTATGACTCTCATTAGCAAGCATAATAGAAGCGCTTTATGTTATCTGTATTTAAATATGCTGGAATATTCATTATTTACACCTACTTACACTGTGAATTTCATCTATCACATTTGTTCTTCTTCTAGTTCAATTAAATATTTCCAAGTACTAAAATAGCTAGAGATTACACTGATACAAAATAAGGAGAAAGTGATGGATAAGAACAGTAAACTCAGTGACTGGTGAAATTATATTAAACAATGTAGATCTATTTAAAGGAATTCACTGTAAACCTTGTGAATAAAAATCACTATATCCATCCCTGTAAAATATCCTGCAATACATAATTATACGGAATATGAAATAGAGATGTTTTACACCTTAAGTGCTAGAGTTGAGTTGATAGTTAAAATTTTGCAAATTCCTGCATAGAGTGTTTATTTATTTTGGGGACAAAGATATTTATGTTCAAAGGAAACAGTGCAGCATGTTAAATACCTGCAGATGCTTCCCTTTGGGGGGTGGTGATTTTTGTTTTATTAACAAATTTGCCACTGAAAAATTATCTGTGGCTACTGTAGCAGGAAAATAATGTTCTCATCTTTAGTATTTTATAGCAAACAGATAAGCACCACATGCATGCAGGACTTGATTTTAAACAAAAATGAAGAAAGAAACACAAAATTCTCTATGACTTTTTTTACATCCTTGCAGTAGGAGAAATTAAAATAACCTGTTTTATTTTTAAGATACTGCTCTGTTAAAATATTTTGATGATGCACTAAATTTGTAAATATTTGTTTTACAAGAGGTACATTCAGTTGTATGTTTATAATTTAACATTTACAATTGCACCCAGAATTTGGAAAAATGTTTTACTGTAATGAATTGTACAATGTGACCTCTGCTAAATTCAGTCATCCAATGGAGATATTTTTCATGAAATATGCAACTTGTATTTTATGGTCATTACATAAGCAGGCTGTTTTATCTTCTATTGCAGCTTTATTTTGCCCTGGGGAACCCAGATGCCAGAAAATGTGTTATCATTACATGCATGTCAAAAAAGATAGTTCACACTTCAGTAAAATGCACTCATTCAACACATTCATTTGGCAACCTCCAGCTGCTACATATTTAACACAACCTTGAAATTATCTGCTGCAGTGGGAATTGAGAGCAAGATTTACTTCAGTGGAAATAGAAAACTAATTGGATAATATAATTTGCAGTTTATTTCTTTAAATTCCTATAAAAAACAAATCACTGTAGATAGATTTTTCCTGGAAAAATGAATTTACTACATTCAATCAGAATATTGTAAAGCAATCATAGTGATATATAGACATGTGGAATTGGATTAAGAAAAATAAAAATATGGATTCTTTCAATAATATCTTAGTCATGAGTTTAGGGAATATTTTTATACAAGTTAGTCTATTTTATCTTTATTCTTTTTGGACATTTTGAATGCATACTTTTTTATGAGACAACTCTGGAAAGTTTTCTTTCTGTCAGGATATATTTACTTAATTCCAGAAATCATACTGTAGCCATCAACAATATAAATCTAACACAGTAATAGTAAAATATGTCTACTCATTTGAAAGGTTTGCTTTAGGATAATGTTTCATAATTTCAATATACAGAACTAGAATTTTCCCTAAACTGTTCTCTTCATTGTGAAGTGAACTTTATTGCAAGTGTGATTTTTTTTAAATTGACGACTTCTATAAACTCACATATAATAGAAACATATACAGTAAATGTACTTTGAAATGTTCTAGGAAACATATGTATTTATTATCTCATAAATCAGAATTCCAAAATTGAACACTACAAATGGACTTATTTCTTAAAATGTACAAGAAACTTTTCACTATTAAGATTTTAACTTCCATAAAACTAGTTAGTGTAAGCTGAATAAAAATATCACACAGAAACATGCAGAGATATTCCGATTTTTCAGAAGGTACAACTCTTAAAGTTTAATAATATACATCTAACTTACTTAATACACAACTAATATGAATATAGTACTCTAAATTCCAAATTATTTTACCTGTCTGGTATTAGGAAAATTTGAGTTATTTTGTGAAATCAGTCTTTATGTTCAGCATAAATCATTGTATCAGCTAAGCTCTGTGAACAAAAAAGACTAAATATATGCACAGGAAATTATATTTCATTTATTTCTTTCATACATTTGAAGACTTGTGTCCTATGTTATGAATCAATAATTGTTTATTGTAACTCTTTAAATGATCATCACGTTTATGAGATAATATAATGTGCAGTGTATCTGGATTGAGATAGAAATGTGCCATGTTTTCTCTTGGGAAATTCAATGTCTACCCTGTAATATAATTCAGTATTGGATAGTTAATCCTGAACCAAACTATGGTCGCAGATATTGAGAAGGCAGAAGCAAGCTAGAATTACATTAGAACACAAAAGTGAAAGCATCTATGCAGTCCTTTTTCTGTAGGAAAAGAGGATTCTCAAGATGAGTTATCCACTACCCATTTGCATGCTGATATTTTATGAAATGTCATAACTCATATCACAGTCTCTCAGCCCATCATCATGTAACTAAATGTAAAAGCAGTACAACCTCTACTAGTAAAAAACCAAGGTAATTGGGCCACATGTGAATTTAGAAATATCAAAGTTTGAGAGATTAAATCATGTTGATTAAGCATGTAGTAGTCCAAAATGTTTCTTCTCAGTAAGGAAAGACTTTAAAAATCCTTACATTTTTCTTGTGCATGACGTTCTTCCTTTTTCATGACTCACTGAGATGCTGTATCACTTGCTATTTGTTATGGGTTTTTGCTTTTACACTTGAGAATCATAATCGTGGATTATTAAGTCCTTTAGGTTCTCAGACATAGAATTTGAGATAGGTCTTCTTGAGAGGGCTGAGGAACTTTTATTAGTTTCATAGAAAGTTTTTCTTTCTTTTTTTTGATTACATCAAGTTATTCAAACATTCCCATTTTTACTTTTTCTCTCTGTTATTTATTTTTCTTGCAACAGCTATAGTGATGCCTTTAAGACATAAATTAGATCTCACCACAATAATGTTTAAATATTTTCACTCTTAAATATTGTTGAAATGAATTCAAGCCCCAGTCCACTCACCAGACAACTGCTGGCTTCTCTGTGTCATTGTCTCTAGTCACTCTCTTCTTCATATTCTTGCTGTGCTCTGTTTCCACCACCTGAAATTAATGTCCCAAACAGAAGTGAGGAATATACTCCTCTATCCCTTCAGGTCTGTGCTAAAATATGCCAACTCTTCACCCAACTTTTCATCTCTTCACTAAAAGATTGACCAAGGTTTCTCACCTGCACTCAAGTTGCATGTGGCCATTTTACTGAGATACCTTTCAGTAGAATTCAGGTGTAATGTAGTCCAGGCCACCCTTGCACTCACTGTGTATGCCTGGTTGACCTTAAACTCACAGGATCCTCAGCTTCAGCCCCCGAGGACTGCGATTACAGACATACACCACAAAGCATGCTTCACTATCAATCTTATCTTAATGGTACAGTGTTGACAGTATCAATATTTGTTTTTCTTTGCTTTAATGTAGTTCAGGCTAACGTGGAATTCACTGGGTATCACATGCTAAACTTGAATGCACAGTATTTCCCTGCCTCAGCCTCCTGAGTGCTGAAATTACAGCCATGCACCATCATGTGCTCCCTTCACTAACAATCATCAATATGGTGTAGCATTGGCTGTATCAGTACTACTTTGTTTTTCTTCATCTTGTAGGAGACCAATGTTATGTGTTTTTGAAATCCAAAGATTGTACTCTATAATTCTGTGTTTCGAATTTGGAAAACACTTTTAGGAATCTCTACTCTGTTCCTATGAATAGTTCATGTGATTTTGGCAAATGTAGTATCAATGGATAACTTGTGAACCAGTTGTTGAATGCGACATTTGTGTTACTTTTTGAAATAGTTTCAACAAGTCTCTTCACAAGGTCATGAGGTTTATTACTGCATGAATGAAGACCTGGTGGCTGAGTTTCAGGATAAATTTCTAAATTTAATGATTAAGATGTCTTCGTATCTAGAAAGGCAAATATATGGTTTACTACATTTGGAAGGTTTATTTGGCATATATTGCTGAAACCTTCAACAGCTGGAAATCATGTAAATTGCCAGTTGTCATGTATTCTGATGGTGTATATGTTGCTTGACAGATTAAAACAAAGTTTTCCAAAAATGAGTGAGCAACAGCCAAGGTATCAGATTTTATTTTACTTTTGCTTTTCTTTCTTGGAGGATCTTTTTATTCTTAAAATGTAGGTAGGCAGTCTTGAAGGAAACCAAATCTCTGAAGTATCATTATTGTTCTAAAAATATCAGTGCTACATCTTTGACTTTGCCATAAATCCTTTAGATTCTGATGATTATAATGGTAAAGACCTGCTATGAAATGGTTTAGTTCAGATAATATGTGTATATATATAATAAATATATAATAAACATATAAGACTACTGATGCATATAGAATGTTTTAGTTGTATTTCTTTATTAGTGTGTTTTAAAATATCTTATAACATATCATCTATTGCCAACACTGAATTGCAGTGTGGGCATTTGATCTAATAAACGTCACCACTGGCAAAAGACTAATAACATTTTCCTACCTAATTCTAATATCAGATCAGTCAGGTATAAATGACCATTTTGAGGTATTTGGACTAATAAATATTTACTTGTATTAGTGTATTCTTCCTCACCTAAATCAAGTTTTCATTCTCTGCTTAGCTCTATCTGTCATATCTTGATAACATTTTTGGCTTATATGATCCCAGTCATCATGAGTTGTTGAATCACCTGATGATTCTTTCTCAGCTTCCTGCCAAAATGTGAAAGTGTATTTTCACATGACATTTTATTGAATTAGGCTAATTTTACAAGAAAAAATCAAAAGGAAATATGTAATAAAAATTATAAACGTGCAAAATGTAACAGTGCATAATGTGGGTGAGAGTCACCCATTTACACTTTGACCCACATGCATACAACTTGCTGTTCATTGTACCAGGTGGGTAAATGCAGCGATTTCTTGCTGTATTCCCCCTGTGTAGCAACTGAGATGCGCAATCAGCTAGCATTATGCTAACATATATGTTTTCATTGGAAGAAGTTTGGTTGGCGTGTGTTGTACTCATTAGGATGTCCCTCTTTCTTTCATCATTAGCTCCCCAGTATTACTGTCACATGTCAGATATCTCTTTGCCACAACCTGTTCTGTGAGGTGCATAACACCATTTGGAACAAATTAGATGTTATACCTCGAGTAAATTTTTGGCTAGGACATTAAGCAAAAATATAATAAAATAACAACCGAAACCAAACTGACAGGTCTTTCTCATGTGCAGTTCACATGGTGCTGGACAGTGCCTCACTGAGTTCTTCTCAGGAACCCAAAAGCTAAATCCCTTGCTTTTCGTGTGGCCTGCTACCGTTCCTCAAATCAGCTGTCAATGTCTTCTCCAGTCCCTTTAATTCTGCCCTGTCAATTCCAAATAAAGCTCAGTTATTTTTTTTTTTTCTTGACTCTGTTAGAGGGGTCTTGCCTTTCTTTGGCAGCCGTCCGGTCCCCACACTAAAGGCCTTATTTCTTTCTTCCTGTTTTTGCTCTTTTTCTCTCTCATGTGTCAAAGAAGCAGCCCTCTTTCTGTCCTTTAAAACCTATCTAGGTGACTCACCATTAAGACAGGTACCTCTCACAGGCAGAATGGACTACCTTTAATTCTAGCATCACACCATGAACCAACCTCAGCGTCACATCTGTTATCCCAACATCAGACATCCTAGATTCAGCAGCCTCGAAAAGGCCCCATCTTTGACCACATGAGGCTCTGAGGAAACATCTATATACAAGATATAACACATGAAATTATCATGATACAAATTGTCTTATACAATTTGTTATTTTAACACCACTTATATGAATTCTCTAAAGTGTTGAAAACAATTATCTATTGCCATGTTATTTCATTAGGGGCACATTTATAAGAAAAATACCTCATGAAAACATATGCTGAAGAAAACTTTGACTAAGGATTTAGGGAAAATATGAAAGCTTTTGTGTTTCACAACACATATCAGATAAAAGGTTCATAAAACCTACAGAGAAATGTATAAAAGTTGCCTTTGCCAAAAAAATATATTATGTTTTGGTTTCCAATGACTGCTTACAATGCCTCCATGACAGGGAACTTTATACCTTCTAGGACAGTTCATTTTCACTTTTCTCATAGAATACAACTAAATATTCAACATATAAGTAGATTTATTATCTTTGTTTTCATTCCCTGAAAAGTTTAAACTAAAAAAATATGAAAATTAATAAAATTACATCTCAAAACTTCTTCACTTGCTGTTGAAAATCAGTCAATGATAAACTAGGTACCTCCAAATTACACTGATACTATGAAAGAATCATATATCTTGGGAAACTTCTTTTAGTGGATAAAGCTGAATATATATGTATATATAATTATTTTAAAATTTTAATTTGTTAATTTGTTTAAAAAAACATTAATTTCTTAAGCAAACGTCACTTTTGTTGTAACTTTTACAAGATCTTTTTTCAAATTTATTTTTTATTTTTTAATGTAATATCTGAAATATAGATAAATTTTTATCACACACATATATGACATTTTTCTAAGTGAAATGATCAATATGTGTGATTAAACCATAATCTCTGTATTGAAGAATTAAATGTGATGGGCCATATTAAGATGTTTGCAATGAAATTCAGACTATGTAACTGTGTCAATTTGAAAGAGTCAATTAATATAAATTTGACTTTACAAATATTACTTAAAAAGTTGCATTCACTTTTGGTTAAATTGAGAGTGACGGCTTTTAAGATGCAGGTCACTATTATTTGCATATTGAATTTCACTGCACTGTTAGAAAAATAAAAGATTGTTATTTTTTTACTCTTTATCCTTCATTCACATGAAAATTAAGAAAATAAAGAAAGCATTTGGAAAAGTTCTATGTTGAAATTAAGGGCTCAGTTAATTGTTTGCTTAATGAATAAATTAACACACCACTTTTGGACAGTTGGCCATTTTTTCTGCAAGCAAACAAAAATCACTGAAAAAAAAAGAAGCAGCCTGGAATGTCCATAACTTTTAAAAAGTGTATAATGCATGTATTTGTTGTTTTAATTTTTTAATTAAAGGTTACAAATATTGATTCAAGAATAGAGTTTTTTTCTAGTACATCTAGCCTTTTTGATTTGGACAATTTTTCTTGAATTTTTCTATTTTCTTACAGTAACTACTGCTCATGAAAGTGTACAAATTTAATCAGGAAATTATGGGGTACTACCTCCTTCATCAAATGGTAGCCACATTACATTTATAAAGCAAAACATTCGAAACAAACCCAGTTATTTCTTTTGGTCCTGAACATCAAATCAAAGAATGCAAACATGCTTTACATTTTTAATTAGTACTTACAAATAATAGAGCTCTCAATATTAATATTATGATTAAATATTTTTCTAAATATTTGTTATTCTTCCTGAGTTAAACAACAGCAAAAACCAAAAGGAATTATGAAAGTATCTGGAAAATATTTGAGAAAGAAGGGCCTATAACCATTTAATATTAGTAAATATTTTAAAACACAAAATTAACACACTGTTCTGTTTGGTTGCACTCTGTAAGTTTACTTGAGTGAGTCATGGACAGTGTTACATAAATAAGGAAAGGCAGGTAACAATGCAGGAGGCCCCACTGAGCAACATCTGAACACTCCCTTACATATAAAGGTCATAACTATCCTTAAATACCAAATCAAGGAGAAAATACTCATATTTTAAGCAATCTCATTAAAGGGACTACACAAATAACTGCAATATTTTATCCAGATTGATAAACTATTAACTAAAAAGAATGCTGGTGCAAATATAGAGGTCTCAATTTACTGAAGAATTTGCCTGATATATTGATTACCTGGTTATTCTATTTGGAAATCCTTTATTCTTGATTGACTAATGTGCCGCCTCTCAGATCTTCTGTGCAGTGATCAAATACTCTGCTCTTTCACATTTTGGAAGTTTTTTTTAACTAATTCCCTGTTTTGTGACCTTTCTTCCTTTCAGTTTTGACTTGCCTGGTGGTTCAGATTAAAGCCCGATGAGTATTATTCTCATCAAATTCTTCCTTTAAACTCTTATTTAATTCAGTCACAATATAATTGTATCTCCATAATTATTCAAAGCATATAATATATAACATATAAATTTTCATTTTGATTGTTATATCTTATACAATTATTACAAATCAGTCAGTCAATACAAAACTCCATATGTACATGTATTCTAGATTTCTAGGAAAATGTTAGAGGTTCTGAAAACCCATGAAATCTATCCAATTCTCATTTTTTCTTTTAATATTTATTTAGTCAACTTTTTGTTACTTTCCATGCTGTTGTAGCTTCAGACAGTCGTATTGCTAAACAATTTTTGGTGATTGTCCTTTTCTCTAGTAAACCCCTAGTACTAGAGTTATTTCCACATAAAAACTCTGAGTCAGTTCAAATAAAAGCAACCCACGAAAATGGAGGTTTTAGGGAACTTTCAGACAAATTAACTAGTGACAGATTTGAGGAAAGAACACTTACACACATTCCCCCCCATTCTAATAGTTTCAAATTACTTGACTTCACCGCTACTATAGTTATGAGATTGTTCATTTCCAGGACTTTTTTGTATTTGGGAAGATGAGAATCAGAGGAGCACAGTTGTCAAAAACTCACTATTTCTATAAAGATTAAGCCTTCTTTTTTTTCCTTGCATAAATCTTCTACACATTGTTGTAAACCTTTGCTAATTTCCAGAAATAGACAAAGTTGATTCTGATCATTGCTGCCAATACTTTACAATTGCTTTGTAGTTTTTATAATTCTCTGCCTTGCCATTCATAATTTTTTTGGCTCCAAAAATGTCAGTGAACACATGTGAAAGATTACATTTAATTTGTTTTTAAAAAGGAAAAGGGAAATACAGCAGATTGGATTAATGAGCATTTAAAAATATTATATCAGAAAAACTCATAAATTGTCTTGAAAAAGATTTCTGAGTTAGATGCAGATCTTTTTAATCCCTTAAAAATCAACAAGGTAATTGAATTTGGGTTATCTATGTTTTGCAAGAGAGAAGTTTATAGGTTAAATTGTAATTTAATTGTGTCTGTACTTAAGCAAGTAACAGCAAAATGAAACATGTGCTCTGCTGGGAAAGCTGAAAGAAATCACTGTTAACAAGCTAACAGCTGTATTATAGCTTGTTTTTCCAT
>PVJX010025405.1:0-26955 GCA_004027295.1 Dolichotis patagonum | reverse complement strand
ACCATTAAATCTGTTGGAAGACAAAGTAGGTAAAAACCTCAAAAATATAGGGGTAGGTAGAGAATTCATGAACAAGAATTAAACTGCACGGGAAACACTTCCTGGAATCAATAACTGGGGCCATATCTTATTAATGAGTTTCTGCATGTCAAAAGAGATTTCCAGCAGAGTGAAAAGAAAACCCAAAAATTGAGAAAAAAATCTTAATGGATTGTCCCTCAGACAAAAGACTTCTGTCTAGAACTTATAAAGAATTAAAAAAAATCAGACCCTCGAAATTCAAAGACCCAATCCAAAAATGGGCATCTGAAATGAATACACAGTTCTCAGATGAAGAAATACGAATGGTAAATAAATACATGAAAAAATGTTCATCATCATTAGTTATTAGAGAAATGCAAATTAAAACTACACTGAGATTCCATCTCACCCCAGAAAGAATAGACAGGATAGAAAAAACTACCAACTACAAGTGCTGGAGAGGCTGTGGGGAAAAGGAACTCTTCTGCACTGTTGGTAGGAGTGTAGACTGGTGCAGCCACTGTGGAGGTCAGTCTGGAGATTCCTCACAAAGCTGGGTTTGGAAGTCCCATTTGATCCAGCTATTCCACTTCTAGGCATATTCCCAGAAGAACTGAAAACATCATACCACAGTGATATATGTGCACCCATGTTTATAGCAGCACAATTTGTAATAGCCAGATTTTGGAAACAACCTAAGTGCCCATCAACTGAGGAATGAATTAAAAATTTGTGGTATTTTTATACAATGGAGTACTACTCAGCTATAAAGAATGATCACATTGAGATATTTATAAATAAATGGACACAAATTGAGACCATACTCATAAGCGAAATAAATGGAACTCACATGTGTAAATACCATATGAGAGTTGGTAAGAGTATATAAGATTTTATGGTAATCATGATTTCCCATTTCATTGCTTTGAAGCCTTTCAATGTTTTCATTCATCAGTTGGAATGGTTTTATTCTGTTTTTTTTACTTTATTATGCGTGATGGTATGAGCAGTGGTTCTGAAGAAAACAAAACATTATGGCAGCCATTGCTGATTTAATATTGTCTTCCTCAGAAGTCCTACCATGCTTCTACTCTGCTATTACCATTGGTTCTATCATGTTGTGTCTTATTGGGATTTTAAAACATGTGATAGTATAAACAAATCTTTTTTTCAAAATGAGATATTATAGTAGCCATTGATCATAGTTATTCGGTTCAGAATGTCCTGTAATTCTTTTATTCTCTTGAATGGTTTTATACTATTGTGTTATGTTTGATATTATTATATCTGAAACTATGCTCAACTATAGTAGAGAAAGTGATATTTTGACAGCTACTGTTAATGTCTGGTTGTCTTATTGTAAAGTGTGTTGCTTATGTTGTTCTCTTCTGATCTGTTTTGTTCTGCCCTCTTCTGTTTTACTCTCTTTAAAATAAAAATGTAATAAGAACTGTAGGAGAAATAAAACCCAAAATGCATAATTGCTAGTGTAAAAAAGAGAGCAAAAGAAAGTGCTCTAAAGGATATAACTGCATGTATGTTTAAGTGTGGAAGATAGATGACTATACTACTGTTTTTGTTAGATTGTTGAGCAGAACTGTTAACAGTCTCACTGTTTGAATGCCTACTTTATATGCTTTAATTTTGTAACTTGAACAACTATTTCCAAGATGACAGTATATAACTTATCAACTAGTGATTTCTTAGTGGGTTTTTTTGTTGTTGTTGTTCTTTTCTTTTTTTCCTTTGGAATTCTGTATTGTTGTTACCCTTTTTTCTGTTTTGTTTGGTTGTTTTTTTTTTCTTTCTAAATAAAATTGTTTAAAAATGGAAACCTTTTTTAAATGTGGTTTTAGAATTATCCTAAATTCCTTTGTGATAAACTCTCCCTATCTTAATACTATTATGAGCAGTTGATTCCTTTAACCGTTCAAACTTGAATGTGGGTCTACATTGTATTTTTAAAATCTATTATTTACCTCAGTGTATCTCATCCCATTCAAGCGGCTATGTCTTACTCCTGGAGTACCTGGAAGCACAGGCCAACGTCATTCTTTTAAAAATTACTCCAGTGGGGGCAATACAGGTCTTCAGAAGGGAAACCTACGCTTGGTACAATAAGATATGGTCTAATAAATTCACAAATGAGTGACATTTCTTGTAGTTGTGGTTCAAATTATAGGCATTTCAAACGTTTAGTGGTGACTTTAATTTACTGTAAGGAAGTGTATGCTGAGCATCTGGAAGGACATGATTTTACTTTAATCATTTTGATTTAAGTGACAGTAATTACAAGTATCATCACAGTCTATAGAAAAAACATTGGTTTTTACTGTTATCTGCCAGGACTTGTTTCCATCGTACCGAGGCATTTCTTTTTTTAAACCAAGAGGGGTTAAATCATTCTGAAAGTTCCTTCCCTATTTAAGTGCCTGGTATGAGCAAGGATTCATAATAATGGATTAAACTGATGAATTTGCTTAAGCAAACTAACTACAGTTTAAGAGAAAAGAAATGATGGCATTTAAAGTATCTGGGGGAAACAATTTTAACCTGCAACAGAAAGCTAAGTATAGAGAGCAACTTTAAAAACCTTGAAACAACATACACTATTTCTGTTCCTAAATGAACAGGTACTTTTGGGGAAATTGCCCCCAGGCACACAGGCAAAAAGGTACTAAAATATGGAAAGAGTCCAAAGCTTGTCTATTGGCCCTTCAGTCTTCTTTATCTATTTTGTTTTGTTTTAAAAAGAAAAAAGAATAAAAATCATTGTATAGAATTTCAAAACAAAATAATAGATTAACAATGCTTAATATATTTTGTATTGTTATCTTCAAAGTATTTGCCCAGTTTACAAGATATAGGAATGAAAAACTGATCAAACAATGAAAGCACAAACCTTTCTTTTCAATGAACTAATACAGATTAGTAGTATAATTATCTATCTTGTACATATGTATATATATCATATCTATATATACACACATATTCTTTTCCCTTCTTTCTTTTCTCCTTTCCCCCATCCCAGTTGTTTTTTCCTCTTGAGCAATTTATTCCCCCTTTCACTTTCACAATATCTACTATACATTTTTAATCTTATTTATTCTTTTTTTTTGCACTAGGGAAACAATATGACATTTATACATGTGAGTCTGATTTATTTCTATAAGCATTGTCTTGAGCTGCATTCATTTACCTATAAAAGCCTGGAGTAGTCCATCTTATACAAACACCACATCTTTTTTATCTATTCTATGGTTGATGACATTTGGGTTGTTTCCAATATTTAGCTCTCCTATAAACATGGGTGTGTATATATCATTGTGGTATGATGCTTTCAATTCTTCTGAAAAAATATTCAGAATAGGAATAGTAAGGTCAAATGGGACCTTCAATCCTAGTTTTTTGAGAAGTCTCCACACTGTTTTCCTCAGTGGTTATACCAATCTACATTCCCACCAACAGTGGAGACGTGTTCCCTTGTCCACATAGTCCATCCAGCATTTGCTATTGGTTGATTTCTTTTCTTTTTGGAGGGAGGGGTATAGATACTAAGATCTGAACTTGACAGGCAGGTGCTTATGCCACTGAGCTATAAACCATTTCTTGATGATAGTCATCCTTTCTGAAGTGAGATGGAATCTCACCATTGTTTTAATTTGCATTTCTTGAATGACCTATGATATAGATCATTTTTTAATATATTGATTTACTATTTGTATTTCTTCAAATACCAATACACACTGAGAAGTGTGTATTCATCTCAGATACCCATTTTTGGGCTGGATCTTTGAATTTAAGACACCTGATTTTTTTCAATTCTTTATACATTCTAGGTAGAAGTGCTTTGTCTGAGAGACATTTGGCTAAAATTTTTTCCCACTTTGTGGGTTGTCTTTTCACACTGTTGGAGATTTATTTTGATGTGCAAAAACTTTTTAATAAGATAAGATCCAAGTTGTTGATTCTTTGAAGTACTTACCGTGTAATTTGGATTTTGTTCATGAACTCTCTGTCTACCCCTATGTCTTTAAGATTTCTACCTACCTTGTCATCCAGTAGACTTAATGTTTCTGTTTCAATATTTAGATCTCTGAACCATTTTGACTTTAGTTTAGTGCATGGTGATAGACATGTCTAGTTTTAGTCTTTAGTAGGTGGAAAGCCAATTTTCCGATCTATTTCCCATTTTAAAAACATACAAATGTGAGAAATAATTATTGAATTATGACCACAAAGAAGATATTTAAACTCAATATCAAAAATAGCCAGTCAGAAAGCTTTTTAAACCAGAGGGACTGTTTAAAATATACGAATAAACATGTTTCCATATACAGACATCAGTAAGCATGCAGGACATTGGGTGGGTACTCAATAATATTTATCAAATGAAACCCAGCACTCCGGGATGCAGAGGCAAGAGGATCATGAGTTTGAGCCTTCTAGGGCAACTTAGCAAGACTCTGTCTCAAAATGAAAAATAAGAAGGGCAGGGATATAGCTCAGTGTGACAGCCCTAGATTCAATCCTCAGAACCATAAAAAGCAAAAAACAGAACAAGAAGAAATCCATTGTCTTAAAAGCTATATTTGCACCACTTGCTGGCTTTTAAAGTTTCTTACAAATGTATTATTTGTAATACAAAGGCCTTTACATTTTTCTCTAAATCACCAGATGGTGCTGAAGATCATGTGAGCAAATACCAATGCTCCAAGAACTAAAGAGCTGAAACATGCAGTGTTTGCCATATTGTTCTGCTTCAGTTTTCCCATAAATGAGTCACTGTTTTATCTTGCGTTTGTCCCATATATATGCTGGTGAAAAATATTTGAGACCTAGGTACGGTGTTTCTTCTGGACCTTATAAATAGCAATATTTGAGTCACGGAATCACTCAGGGAATGTGTATGCAATTATTCAGACTTATTCAGGCCCAGTCCTGTGTAGCGCTCAGGCTATCTTCTTTGAAACAAGTTTTTTGTTTTTGTTTTTTTAAATCAATACCTCCTTCCAAGGCGATGTAGCAGAAAAAGAGAACATCAACACTCTATTTTCTCAGAGCAAAAAGGCAATAGAGACCATGCTATATACTCGTCCATCACCTTGGCCTCAGAGCACATAGAGATAAGTTCCTCAATAATGAGATACCACACTGCACATAGCAAACCTGGGTGTCTGTATAAGGCTCTTTTCATTACTCTGGACTAATTAACTTGACTAGGAAAGATGTTTTGGCACAGAGGCGTTGAAGGCTGTAGTTAAAATGAGAATGATCATTTTTCCATGCCCTTCTTACTCACTTTTCGGCTAGGCATTTGAACAGTAGGATTGGCTGAGAAGTCCCAGAGCCTATAAGTGAGGATATTTTAAGCTGTGGACACATTGCTGGTTTTGTTTGTTCTATCCTTTAATTTCACCTTTAGAATCCAAGAAAACACTAATTCTTAAGAAGAAATGCCCTTAATACTGAATACTATTTATAACTAGGTTATTTAAAAATTCTCAACTTCAAAATTACTCAAACTACAATATATTGTGGATTAATAAATCATGGAATTTGTATGTAAGAGGAATTTATGCTCTGGAAATTTAAAATAAATATTGATCAAGAAAAGATACCATGGCAGCATTCTTCCAGCATGAGTTTTCCCTAATCAGTCTACCAGTCTTGGTCTTCCCCTGTCAGTGCATGGGTTAGGAACGGCATGTAACTGATTCTAGTCAGCTTATGGAAGAAGGCCTGGTAGCTATGAATAATTTTCTTGCTACCAAAACATTTGCAGTGAAGACATGACCCTGTTCATCCTCAGGACAGAGTTATGTTGGATGCGATGCCCAGGACTACTAAAGCCATCTTGATGTCCGTCTGAGAATGAACCAAACATGTAAAACTTCATAGAACCACAAGAAATGTCAGCGAGATAGAGAAAGAGTCCTAAGAAGTGGTGTCTCTGGGAAATAATAAATATTTTAGCCTGTTTAATAAAGGTCTCTTATTACCTGAGACTGAAAGCATCTGTATTGAAATTTGGGCTGACAGCAATTTTGTCACAAATGAACCATTGTCACATTTTCATCTCCATGAAAATGCCTCAAAACAAGTAGTTTACAGACATATTGCCATTGTTATATGAGTTTTTTTGGAAGGATGTGTGGATTTCAAAACAGAGAAATAACTATTTGTAAAGACATCCTGAAAAATAATCTATTCTGCTTCATCTGACTTGCATAAAGAATAGAGTTAACTAGAGTAAAATCAAGCCACAAGACTTCATTATCTATTACCTTTCTGCATCTTACCAGGAATTTAACTAAGAGTCAATACATTATTTTCTTGAGAAAGCCTGTTCATCCTTGATTGTAAATTTCTAAAGAAAATATTCTTAATTACAAGCCTGAAAGCTCTCATGTTCTTAGTGTCTAGTGCAGAAAAATGTGCTTGATGAATTCGTGTTGACTTTTCTTTGCTAGCCAACATGAAGGCAGCCAATCCCTGCCAAAATCATCAGTAAAACTATTTCTTGTGAGTAATAACAATAATATTATTTTCCTTTATAGCACCTTTAATCCAAGAATCTTGAGCCTGTATAAACATTTGCCCAATAATATACTCAAAATCTCAGTATTTGGTTGGTGGGAAAATACAACTAGATGCAAGAACATGGAAAAAAATAGAACCCAAAATTTTAACTCAAAATGATCTTTTAATCTATTGTCTTCAACTAACCATTCAAGGAAAATAAAAAATTATTGAGGCTTTAGCAGTATAAGCAACAAAGCATTTCCAGTTGCAAGTAACAGATGATTCATTCTTTCTCTTTTCTTGTGATTTAAAGTTTTTTTTTATTTTTCATATTTATAAAATATTTTACAGTGGGAATTCTGAATGCCAAAAGACAGAGAAATTGAGCTAATTAGGATTATCTCAGTATCTAGCAAAATGAAACTGAGAGTAATTAGAAGTGAAAAAAATAATTAGAAGTGAGTTTTATTTCAATACTTGGAGAATTTCCTTTTGGACCAAAGTATTATTGAAACCACTTTTCTTTGGATTTAAAGTAATTCTTTTTTTTTTTTTTAACTTGAAAGGGAAAAGAAAAACATGGGATCAAATTTTGGAAGAATCAAACATGATGATGCATTAAATTTCCTATATTCAGATGTTCAATAAATTATAGGGGGAGCTTTGAACTCCACTTTTTGGGACTTATTAGAGTAAGTCAGCAGAACCTATGTAGAAGTTGATTTTTGACTAATAATGTATTTTTTTAAAAAAATTCACAATAAAACTAAAATTTCATAGTACTGTATTTAATAGCACATTCTTTTTAAACTCAAATGAATGAAAATTAATAAGCTGATTATAAACAAATCATTTCCATTAAGAAAGTAGACCCACTGGGGTCTCAACTTGACTACATTTTGACGAATCCATTGTTGGTTGATTACTATACTTGATTCATAAAGCCTTATAATTGAAATATCCTCTTAAAAAGTAATAAAATTGCATTTCTTTAAAAAGCAATTTTACTTAACTTGTTCAACTTGAGTATCCTTCCAGTTAGGTCTTTGTTACCCTATGAAGCACCCTGTGAAATACTTCACTCTGTGTGAAGTGTTATGTGAAAATGGCTGAAAAGCATTGTGAAAATGGTTGGTGAGTTCTAAGAAGGCAGCCTGACAATGGAGATCTTACTAAAATAGCCCCAATCCCATGTTGCTGCACCTGAGTTCACAAAAAGAGTGCAGAGGAAGATCTGGGTTTTCTTTAGTTTACATTTTAAGTCTTGCATTAATAACTCTCAGTCATCCTTGTCAGGGACCTACAACAAAGTTGTGATGTCATAAACTGCATAAAAATATCCCTTAAAGCTGAAGCTTAAAAAGAAAACCAAGATATTACCGGAAACAGTCCTAGATTTAGCAGATGGTGGCCATTTTCATGCCAAATCACATTTTCTTTTGGAGATGACTTTTCTTTCCTTTTAATTTCTTCTTTAGATTAGGTAACTATTGATCTAGAATTGTTCAACTTGCCCTGAAATAACAACCACTGGGTAATTTCTAATTTTCAAGGAACTTTATTATTACTTATTACACTTAATACTCACAACTGCCATATGAAATAACTTACACAAGTTATTCATTCTAGGTGGCTCAGTTGCTAAATTGGCACTAGATTTTAGTCTCCTGACAGTTTGTCCATTGATCTTCCTTCTCCATCATTTTGATTCTCTTACAGTCCTGAAATACATATGCAGCAGTTCTCATAAGGTCACTTACTTATGTTAAAACATTATCACAACATTTACCTTTACTTCCTTGTGCTAGCTCCATAAGGACTGAATCACCACATAAATCCCCATTTCTAGATATGATGTCCTTTAATGTTGATACAGATTATTAAAGAGATTTGTCCTGACCCCAGAGGGCTGATGAACTTGAATGTGAAGAGTATCTCTATGCTGCATGCCATTATTTTTGCCCAGTTGGACTAGGTCTGCATGACAAACTTCTTTGTAAAATCTTTATAATGTGAAATTTCTAGAAGTTACTCCATTCAGAAAGAGAAAAATAGTAAAAAAATATTAAATGGTTGAACCAGCTTTACTACTCTACTATGGAATGAATCCAAAGACCAACAAACTCAGGTCCTCTGTAAGTCCCTTCATTATGTTGTTCTCTGCTGTAACAAAATACTTTATCTGGCATCAAAATTACATGCCCTATTCACACTGTTCTTGCAAGAAACAAATACTTCTTTGTGTCTGAGTTTTCCACATGGTTGCCTGATGAAACATACGCCATCGGAGGACAAATATATTGATGCAAGTTAAAAAAAAAGAACAAATTAATTCCAGAAGGTAGTTAGAGATAAAAGATGCCATTTCCTTTCTCTCTGAAATGCAGCTTATATAAAATGTCACACTGGCTTTAATTTGTGGAGGAAAAACATGCTGCAACTTCATAAATGACAGTTTTTCTAACTTGACAGTTTGTCCATTCCAAAAATGCTGAACCAAATTGTGGTGACTTTTGACTAATCCATTCAGTAACACTTGATAATAATTGAATAATAATTGAAGATGAATGAGTCACCCAAGGTTTTAGAAACTTGATTCCAAAAATCTCTGTAAAGTTTTGGAACAAATGTGAAGGGCTAAATTTTGAGTTTTCCTGGATCTGTAAGGATACCCTTTCCTGGGAGAACTTGTAATGTTTCCTTTTCTAACTGAACCATGATTCTAGAAATCTTCCATGAAAATTTTGGTACTCCTGCCAGAAAATGGAGAATAAAAAGAAGAAACTGTCAATTTCTGTTTATAGTTATCCAGAATAATTATCAGTAAGTATACATACCATGGAGTAATTATGAGTTGGAATACCTGATCTAATGAAAGAGAGATCTTTACATAAGGATAAGGATACTTTGCTTTCAATCAACACATCTAAGCCATGAGATTTCTGCATTTCAGATTGAAGTTGGAGTGTCTCTTTCTGAATAACTGAATGAAAAGTGAAAAACTAAAACAAGTTTTAACAGTTATACAGGACACATTGTGAATGCAGAAGATTTGTGTCATTTTATTTTCATTGAATTCGCTTGTAACAGTTTGTAAGGTTAGATATAACCTCAGATATTTCCCTGGTTTCTAGCAGAAGCAACACGCTGACCCTGAAATTCTAATATGACATTCAGTCTTTGAAAATAACACACACCTCTTTCATCGCTATGCAGCCCAGTTCCTGATGTATATAGGGCAATTCATAAATAATGAATGGATGAATAAATAGGAATAGAGTGTTTGCAGTTGGTAAATGATGTTTTCCTTCTCTTGGGAGACATAACCATTCATTCTCATGCAGAGTGCCCTTGAAAATTAATTTGAGCTTCATGCTAATGGTCAAGTGCTAGTTAGGAAAAGTGAAAGGATGTTAACACTGATAGACTCTAACAAAACTGATAATCATTTCCTATTCCCACTTCAGAATTTGTCTCCATATCATTGCACTTTAAAAAAATAACAGGATAGCTTTAACTCTTACTTGCAAACAAAAACAACTCTAGATAGTCATTAACATTACTCTGTAATTTAAAAATTGGTCTTGAAATAACTTTCAGTCACAGCGTTTTGAAGTGAAATAGAACTATGCTATATAATGAGGTAGAAGAACTTCTGAGAGTTTACAAAAGGCTTCTATATTGCCAATAGCTCAAAGTTTCTCCCTGCTAATATTGTCCAACACTGTAATCTCTCTGTGAAGAAAATTCCCATTGGTTTTAAAGAAATTTTGACTGGAAATAGGTTGTAAAATTCCAGGTCCTATCCAACACTTGGAAAGAATATATTTTGTTTCCAAGTTCATTTCCTATTTACAAATATTCTCTACCTTGTTAAAATCAATTTGAAAGGTAAACTATACTGTGTTATGGTATAAAAGTCAAAGAACCTAATGAATACTGAGTGTCAAAATTCAGTCAAGCATAGTCAGCCATGAGTCTTAAAATCCTAATTATGCTGGTGTTTGACAAAAAGAGAAGAGTAAAATATAAATAGTTTCAATATAATAAAAAGACTATTATATGACTAGAGTTACTAACTATAGGATAGTATCTGCTGAGAACATAGTTTGCTTTATAGGTAGAATTAAGCATGAAGTTCATCATAGCAAGTAGGAAGTTATATTAGGAGGACTCAGTGGAGGGTGGCCAGGAAAGAAAAAGGAATTTACTGGATTTACTGAATACTTATCATAGATCTGCTATATTAATACCTCGAGCATAAATTATCCAGAAAAGTAATTGTTTAGAACTCAGTTCACCCTAAGCTTTGTACTATTTTAGTCTTTAAAATGCCTCATCTTATTTGTGCTGGATAAAGGAATAAACTTGGTCATTCAGTCTGCTTATTTCTGTATGACTGAGAATCACCTTTAGATCAAAAGTTGTTTGCATTAAAGGACACAGCTCCTATGTCAAAAGAATTTATTTCTATTCCCTTTGTTGTATTTATTGCACTATAATAATACCTTTTGTGGCAGTCTACACAGTCCACTGGAACACCAGAGACCTGCCTCATACATACCAACTCATGTTTGAAAACTTGCCATTTTAGGGAGTCAAACAAGCTACAATTAAATAGTACATTGCATTCATTTAAACGCATCATCCTTAACAGGCATAAGATTTGACACCTGATATACTAGTTATTGAGTTTCTGAATTTTTTGCTTCTCTTTTCTGTTAAGGTTGTCATCTATGAAATAAAACTAATTTATACCTTTTTATTCCTAAAAATGTAGCTCTTTATATAAGAATTAGGCTAAGAAAATAGCCTACATAAACTTTAACCACAAAAGATATTCACCATAGTGTTTTTTTGGTTGTGGGGTTTTTTTTTTTTTTTGGTCTTTTTGTTGTTGTTGTTGTTGTTGTTGGGTTTTTTGGTATCGGGGATCAAACTCATGACCTCATGCTTTCTAGGTAGGTGCTTGTGCTGCTAAGCTAAACTCCCAGCCCTATAGTGTTGTTTATAATGGCCTCCAAATTTAAAAGACCACAAATATCTACAAATGTAATGTTTGTCAAATAAATTTAGGTTAAAGTAGAAGATGACACTTTGTTATTTAATTTTCAATGAAAATTACAGTATTATATATTTATGAGGTACAAAGTAATGTTATCATTTATGAATTAATGTGTAATAATGAAATCAAGATAATTAATACAATAAATCCCTGACTTATGAATAAGTTCTATTCTAGATGAGAAAGTTTGTAGGTCAGATTCACTTGTGAACCTGGCAAACTGAGTCATATACCTTTGACACAAGAATACAATGTAAAGCATGAAAAATCAAATACATGCACACAAATACTGCAAATAAACTTTTTACTTTTATAGCTACCTTAAAGTGGTGATATAGTACACTTCAGCTGTAAATAATCTATTTTTACTTTTATAGTTGTCTTAAAATAGTGGTACTGTGCTTCTGTTATTGGTTTGCATCTATGAATGTTCTTAACATGAGATTCATTTATATCCTTGAAAGTCTGCAACTCCAGTATTTGTAAGTTGGGGACTTTCTGCGTAGCCATCACCTCAGATATTTAGCTTTTGTTTGTGGTGAGGACAACTGAAATTACTTTTAGTGATTCGAAAAATAAAGTGCATTTTTTTTACTGTATTCACCATGCTTTGCAATATGTCTCAAAGAAAAAAGTATTCCTCTTACTTAATTAAGGTTTTATACCTTTTATCTCCCCCCCCCCACAATTTCCACACATAGACACTTGGTACTCCTGCCACTGGTGAGCTTTATTCTGCTCTCTCCTTGTTTAAGTTTTATTGCTTCAGATTGCACTTAAGAGAATATGTATTATTTATCTTTTTGTACCTGCTTATTTCGGAGATGACGGTTTAAGAGAATGCAAAGAATACAAAACAGGGAGGGGGCAAAGTAAGAAGTTCTAAGGGCCAACCCCTCAACAGAATCCCTGGAAAGACTGGTGAAAATACAATCAACTTTGTCAGAAAAATTACCAAGGATATGCAACAGTCAAGTGAATGCTTAATTAAGTAATGCATACCAAAACCTGTTAGGAGAGCTGTATGGCATTTTAACTTACTTTGTCCCACTCCATTGGTTTGAGTCAATGGCAAGGAGAAGAAAGAACAAGTAACTTTGGAAACAGAGCATTCTCAAACATTTAATCTGAACAGCAGCAGTATATTTTATAATGGTAGTCCCAGAGGATAGGGAAGGATTGGAAAGAATATTTTGAAAATTAATGGCCAAAAATGTCTGAAATTTGATGAAACACATGGATTCTGTATAGCCATTCAAATAGCTCAGCAAACTCCAGCTATGATAACCCCAGAATTACACACTGAATACATTAAAATCAAACTCTTATAAGACTTACTCTACAATAATTCTAAAAGGAGTCTTTCAGGCTAAAATGGAAGAGTACTAGATATTAACTGGAAACCATATAAACAAAAGAACATTGGTTAACAGCAAATGAATATATAATTATAAATGTCAGTAGTAATTTTTGTAGCCTCTTTTTTCCATATAATTTGAAAGAAAAATGCAAAAAACAATCATAAATTTATTTGTATGGACACACTGTGTATAAAGATGGAATTTGTTACAATGACAAGACAAAGGCAAAAGGACAGAGTTAAATAGGAACAGGGTGTTTTATACTATACTATTAAAATTAATATTAATTCAAACTAGGTTGTTATAAATGTTAAACTGTATTTATAATCCCTAGAATAATTAGTAAAATAATAATTTTTAAAACATGGAAAAGGGAAATGAAAAGGGAACCAACAAAGTATACTAGAGAAAGGGCAACTAAACACAAAAGTAGGTGGCAATGGAAAAATTGAGGGACAAAAAAATTATATAATTTGTAGAATGCAAACAGAAAAATTACATCCCTTCAATATCACAAGTTATTTTAAAGGTAAACAGAAAAAACTCTCCAGTTAACACAAAGGTTTTCTATGAAGAGATGGTTTTTTCTTTCTTTTTTTGGGGGGGGGTGGTTGTCTGTTTTAATGATACAAATATATGCTGTGTACCATCAACTCATTTCAGATCCAAAGACCCAAATATGTTGAAAATGAAATAATGTAAAAAAAAAAAAATGCTTCATGCAAATAGTAACCAAAGGCAAGTTGAATTTACTCAAAACAGATAAAATGGACTTTACATTGAAAATTATTATGAGACAAGAAACATGAGCAAAACATCAATGTAGTAAACAGATACAAAAGTTATAAACATATGCACCCCAAACAACAGAACTCCAAGATAAAAGGAGCCAAACATGACTAAATTGAAAGGAGAAATGGCAGTCCTATGTTAATAGCTAGAGACCTCAATACCCTATTTTCAATAACAATCAGAGCAACTATTCAGATCACTAAAGAGCTAGAATTAGAACCAAGACTAGAACAAGGCTAACAACACTCAGCCTAGTAGGCATATACAGAACGTTCTACCTTACAACTGTAAACACACACTTCACTGCAAGTCCACAAGCAACAGTCTCCATACAGACTGTATATTAGGCTACAAAATGAGGCTAAAGAAATTTTAAAAGATTAAAATTCATATTCCTTTTTTTTCTTTTGGTACTGGGGATCAAACTCACAACTGCTCGCTTGCAAGGCAGGTGCTTAAGCCACTGAGCTAAATCTCCAGTCCTAAAAGATTAAAATTATATGAAGTATTTTCTCTGACCAGAATGAAATGAAATTAGAAATCAGTAAGAGGAAAATAAAAATTCATAAAAATATATAAAAATAAACATACTCAAACAACAAATGGGTCAAAGGAAAAATTGCATGGGAAATTAGAAAATAATTTTAGATGAAGGAAAATAAATCATGATCTAAGGAATCTGAAGGATAAAATGTAACCATTAAAACTGATGTGTATGTATTAACTTAGAAGAACATTCATATTATATCAAGTTTAAAAAGAAAAAAACCTAGCTGTAAAATGTAGGTGTGTATAAAAGGATAAATTTAAAATATCTCAGACCTATATTCACATAAATACAAAAGTGTCTGAATGGACATAAAGCAAAAGTTCATTGTAGTTAGCTTTAGTTGTTTACTTCTAATATTTTGTTTTCTTTTTCTTTCCATTTATCTGCATTTTCTAATTTTACTCCATTGAAAAATTACTTCAGTATATTATAAATGAAATTTAATGAAAAATGAATAAGTGCTATGATAAAAAAATTAATTGCACACAGGGTTTGGGATAAGATTATTTTGATGTTATTATTTTTTACATATAAAGTCAACAAAACAAGCAAAAGAAGAAAAGGATATAGAATTTACCTAAAGCCAACAAGATATTCCATGCACATAACAGACAAATTCCAACGTTATTATATAATGCAGGCTTTTGAAGAATTTTTCAATCAGAATATTTAGCTACTGCCTTGATTTTTCTTTGATATGATTTATAGTTAGATAACTTGGGTTTCAAGAAGAAAGTAAACATGTTCTCACATAAAGAAGCACCATTTCAGCTGAATGATTATTTCACAGCTACTAATATTTTGGAATAGCCATTTCAGGCTGACTGATCCTCAGGAAAAGAAAGGAATTTCCCCCTCTGACAATCTGGGACTCCTTCAAGCTCCGAGCAGTGCTTGCTTTGTTTTCGCATTGTTGGAAATCCAGTTGCATTAGGTTAGCCTCAAGGATTAAAATGTTGTGGGAATGAAACATTTTTTCCCTGTAGCCTGGTCTTTATTCTGATATAAAGAACACTTTATCTTCTCTAAGTCATCAGTAAATTTGATAAGGAAAAATTTAAGTCTCAAAATGTAAGCCAAATCATAGAACATGGTTTAAATGGTAATGAAAAAGCATGGAGAAGAGAGGCCTTTTTAAAAATCTAATCATAGTGCCAAATATGGATCTTCTTTATATGCATGAATTAGGCTTGTGAACTTCCCTCCCCCAACACTGAACAGAGAAAAGGACACTGATTGCACTCTTTGCAATATTTTCTGTAATAGAAGATGGTGCTCACTGCAGTCTTTAAATAATCCAAATTAAAAACACATACACACACGAATAATACCAAACAAATCTGGTTTGCAAAATATCTTAAATCTCTCAGGTGAAATCCTGTTCCACATGACCCCCAACATATCTAAACCCTCCATCTTGTTTCTTACTAGCTTTGCTGTCAGAGACTAGGACTTCATCTTTCCATAAGACTATATAAGACTACCCACTATGTTGCCCTTTCTAGTTTTCCTTGGAATTTAGCTGAACTGTGAATCTTCCCCACATTTGTATGTGAATTATACTTTGCACTTTGGCCAGAGCAGCAACCCCTTAACATGTGTTATCTGTAACTGAAGTCTTTTTGTGTCAAACAGAAACATGGCATTGCATATTAAATTCAAGGTGTAAAAAATGACAATTTGTAATGTCCCAGAGCTACGTAGCCAGAGACTACTAAACTCATCCCACAAATAGTGCCCTGAAAATTTAGAAAAAAATAATCTGAAACCTCAATTCCAACATCTGTTCATTAAAGAGATTCCAGGACTTCTTACTGCTTAACTGTACGAGTGTCAGTTGTTGGATTTTGTGCTTATACAGATCTCTGAGAGTTTTTCTTTTACTCTTTGTGCCTGCAGTCAGCTGAGAGGAGCTTCCTCTGACCTGACCATGTTGTTGTGCAGATGGTGTTAGGGCTCTGTTTTCCTTATGGTAGTAACATCTAGTATTTCTATATTTCCCCAGTTCCTGACAGTCTCCTTTTGTACTTCAGTGTTTGCCCTTGACACCTTAGTATACCTGTTATTTTGGTTCAATGTCTTAGAGACTCAGGAAAGAGTATGTGTTGCTAGCTGGCCATCTCCTTCTCTGGATTCTTATATACCAAACACAGACTATGTGAAAGTATAGTGCTAGCAACTCCTAGAGACAGCTCAAAGAGTTCCTTTAGCAGTTCTTACCTGCAATGGTACTTACATATGTTAACTTGGCTTGACTGTAGTAAACCACTAACACTGATGTCATTTTGAAAGTATTTTGTAGATGTGGTTAACATCTAAAATTTGTTAACTTTTAGTAAAATGAATTATTCTTGGTATAGTAGGCAGAACTCATCTGATTCTTGTAGACCTTTGGATCAACAGTGAGTTTTCCCTAAGGAGAAACATTGCCTCAAGACTGCTAGCATTGGTTTCTGCCTTAGAGTCTCTTACCTTCCAGTTTTGCCTACAAATATTGGACTTGGAAGTACCCAAAAGCACATGTCAGGTCACTGGAGTAAATTTCTCAGGGTACACACACACACACACACACACACACAAACACGCACACGCACACGCACACACACACACATACACACACACACAGTCTTAGTTACTTTTCTCTCATTGTTGAGACAAAATACCTGGTACTCAAAGTGAAGCAAGGGAAGGTTTATTTCTTACAATTTTGGAGGTTTCAGTCTATACTTAGCTGGCTACAAGGCAGGACAGCATGGCAGGGCAACCGTTCGTGGCCACTGCAAACAGCAAGAGCAAACCGAGCAAAAGAGAAAAGACACGCCTTCTTCCCAGCCCTTACAATGAACGCCAGCTCCACCATTGGGCGGGTGCAGCACTCACGCTACCAATCCCAGTGCCAGACGACCAACCCATAATGAATGCCAGACTCAGCTGGGTCCATGATTGCATGAAGCTTGGAGGGGCCACCTGAACACACACACACCCTATTGATTTCCTTTATCTGGGGAACCTGACCAGTACAGTATCGTTTCTTGACACAAGCTGCTTTAGCAAGATACTGAATGTGTAGCTTCTCTAAAAGAGCTTGAAATGATATTGTTTTGAGCCAGGGGCTAAGTTTCAGTGTTTTGAAATTTTCTCTGTCTAAATGGTGATTCTACATGCAGGTTGCCTTGTATGGTGTTTTGCCTTTAATCTTCTCTCACGTATTCCACCTAGTGATGATCGTTTCCTCCAAGGCAGTTAGGAATTTTATTTTTTCCATACCCTAAGTTCTTTCTAACTATGTCTTATGGTGAAATAACAGATTACTAAGCTTTATTTTTGGCATTGGATAAAGAATTTTGGAATCTGGAAACCAATTTTCACTCCCACCAAAGTCTGATTTTCTAATACTGTCTTGCTAAAGACTCAAAAGACCTAGGTTAAGGCAGAACAATGAATTTATTGTTCCAGAAGACATATACTTTCACCCTGAAGGCCTGAAACTCATTGATGCTACAATGATTTTAAGGGAGTTAAAGTATTTTGATTTATGTTTTTAAGTACCTGATTATGATTAATTGAATTTATTTGTGATCCAATTGACCTGAACTCTATGCATCTGCATATAGTCACAAGTTGTGTTAAATTTAATTATTTGTTCATTGTTCCTTTTTCTTCTGTCCTCACCCAGATATATTTAATAGAGATATTTCCCCAAATCACAAACTTGCAGTTTGGCCAGGTGACTTGGTTTAGTCAATGGAATGTCAGAGGTATCATGTAAAGTAAATTCAACAGAAGTGTTATGGTGTGTGCCTAGACGCACCACTCCCACCCCCAAAGCCTCATGAAGTCATAGGGGTTTTTGGAGATAACTGAATCTGGAGTGCGTGATTGGTTCCTGGTGCAATGGTGGATTAAAGGTGCTAAGGTTATGGGTGGATGATTGCTGGACCAGCCCACTGAAGGAATTGGCACTGCCCTAACCCAGCTGGACTGGGTACAATAGAGGAGACAGAAAGAGGCTTGTCTTCCCTCTTTTGCTCTTCTTGCTTTTGCTGTCTTCCACTGCCATGAACCATTGCCTCTCTTCCATGTGCCACAGTCCTTTGGAGCTAGCTGAAACCTCTACAAAGTGTGAGTTACATAAACCTTTTTTCCTTTAACCTTTGGGTGTCAGGTATTTTGTCTCACCAAGAAAGAAAACTAAGACAAAAGATTTGTATATGTGTACTTTACTTTGCCCTCTTGCAATCCATAATGAAGAGATATTGTTTCAGCTTCTTCTGAAAGCGCAGCTGCTTCAATCTGTGTCCCAAAATAAAGAGATGTACAAGCATGTGCCAAGCCCACTCAAACCCAGCCCAGTCGAGTTCAGTTGAGCCATCCAATCCACAAACATTTGGACAAGAAATAAATGTTTGTTTATATAAGCCAATTGAAATTTGGTAGTTTGTTACACATCATTATTTCAGAAAAAGTTGACTAATACAGAATCTTGTAATAAATTACTCTTGCATGTTCTTCACGTCATGTGGTTTTTATTCAAATACTCTTTATTCAAATTATATATCGAATTTTCCAACTTGATTAAGCCTCTGTAGCAAAAAAAAATAGTTTGTATGGGACAGTGTTTGCAACATTTGGGTGAATGTGGTGAAAATAAACTTGTATCAGTGTCTTGCTCAACAGAGTGGGTAACTGATGAACAAAGAAATGTGTTTCTCAATGTTCTAGAGTCTGAGACATCTAAGATCAAGCCACTAGCAGATTGAATGTGTGTTGAAGGTTCACTGTCTGCTTCAAGAGGGGGCTTCTTCTTGTTGCCCCATGTAGTAGAAAGGGCATAAAAGAAATGAATGCTGTGTCTGCACAATACAGAAGAGATGGGAGGATTCTGAAACTTTTTCATAATGGCAGTAATCTCAATCACAAAGGCATTGGTCACATGACTTGCTCCCTTCCCCAAAGGCTCCACTTCTTAACAACATCCCAGTACGATTTACTCCAACATTTGGAGTGTGAAGGGACACACCCAGTCAAACCATTATAACCCACTTTTCCGCATTAGGCCAGGTTTCAGTTGTTTTCTCTCAGCAGGTCAGGAACATAACTAGGTCTTCACACATACAAAGCCTCCCCTTGGAGCGCAGCCACACTTGACAAGCTTTACAGTGTCCAAGAATAATATACCATCCTGTGGGAGAGTAAGTACCCTTCCTCGGGACCAGCACTGTTTACCTTTACAACTGAAACAAAAGAACAGCATCCTAACCATGTGAAGGAAGAATGCTAGAGATGAACTCGGTATTTATACATCATCACAGGTGTCTATCTCCTCTGTATTACATTGACATCTGTGCTAGCCCTTTCTAAATAACTCAGAGCATCAGAGGATTGTTCCCTCCTGTAAGCCAAGACAACTTTGGCAAACACATCTGTATAATGTGTGCACTGGGCACATTTCCTTGTTGAATTATTCAATTAAATCTGATAATGAGAGCACATTGACACAGTTAAACACTCAGGTGAATAAAAGATTCACTTTGAAGTGCAGACATTTCTGGAGTCATCTGTGTGCTAAGTGATGATTCCATGACTACCATCATCGAGGGAAGGAGAAACTTTAGAGAAAGTGAGCTCGAGCTGAGCGTGCTGGAGGCATTTTCTGGCATGATTTCAAGGAGATGAAAGTTAGGGACAATTTCCAGTGTTCATTTCAGCTATCAATCTTTTTAGAATAAATATATTGAAATTTAAGAGACATAAAAATAAGATTCAGTTCTCAAAAGAATCTTTTTCTGCTGAACATTAATGGGACATGGAGAGATGAACAGAATGCTAGCACAAGTTTCCACACATCTGAATTCTGATCTCCCCTCTGCAAAACTTCTCATGCACAACCTCACAAAAACATCTGTCTTCGCTCAGCTCAGTTCTCACTCTGTAAAATGAGAGCATGTACTCTCCCGTTATTCCCAGAGTACACATTACAAAACATCAACAAAATTTTTGCAACAAAAACATCATAAATAAATGCAATTTTGGATTTATTCAGGTATGTACATTATAAAGCATCTTCCAATCACATTGGCAGTCTCTAAAGCAGGGGCATCACTGCCAACAGTGATTTGACACTTGTAATGTGAGCTCGTGTTGTTAGTAGCCTTCCTGGTCTCTCCAACTAATGTGTATGTGTGCTCCTTACAATATGGGGCATTTCTTAACACTCTTTTTAAACTTTATGATTTAGCAAAATACAGAATATGTAAAATAGGTCATCTTTAATTATATAATACAAATAGTTAATAGCTGTCATGTACTGATCTCCTCCCATCCACCAGATTCCATGCCAGACATTTTACTTACACTGTCTCCAGTTTGTACAAATGTACGACTCCAAAAAATCCCCATGTTTCATATCAAGAAACTGAGGACCAGAAAGTCTGTTAGACTAAGCCATGGCTTTACTGCTAGTTTAATAAGAATAATTATACATTTAATGAATAATATATGTTTTAAATAATTAGATGTTCATGGTTAAGTTTAAAAAGCTGGGACTGAAATAAACTATCACTAGTAATTTTCAATTGCTGCCATATTTTGCAATCCTCATCAACAATGTTTTCCATGTCCTAGGATCAGAGACTGTCTCAGGTGTTACTTAACCTCTGATCCCAAAGCTTTGCCTACCATCAGTGTCTATCTAGAGAAGAAACCAAACATACTGAATGCTTGTTTCTTAACACAGGACTCAATTTGGTCACATGTCTGTTTGGCCAACATCTTTCATTGCAAGTCTTTATATTAAATTTGTGAAGGAGGAATTCTTTGTCAAAGTCTAATATCCATTTGCCAATGAAATAATGCCTACTGAGTCATATTAACAGCTTATAGAGTATTTGACTCCAAGAAGAAAAGCATGAAAGCAAGACCAGGGAGAGAATTTGAAGACAAATGATACATGTTTTTTAAGCACTTGATCTAAATAAATGTAGCAATTAAGGTACTTTCTTTAGAGTTTGGAAAATGAATCCTTTTTCCTCAAATTGTGAAAATGTTACACTAAATTTACATCAGTTGGGTGTTATTTCTTCAATGACCTTCTCATGATTGTAATCCTATCATGTGGATGAATCATTTAAATGAGTTTCCTCTTCATAATATCTCATTCATGATCAGGAAAGGACCAGTAAGCTAGTCACTCTCTTTATGCCTCTAAGGAAATGAGAGCCCAGACAGATGAAGTGACCAGACAGTGGTCAGTCAGCTGGCCGACGTCAGAGTTGCAGTTAGAAACCAGACTTTCTTTCCTTTACTGTAAACCCAAAATCCCCAAATTGTACTTTTAAAAGCACACTATCCTTTTCTCATATAATTATTAAGAAATATAAGTCAGCTTCAGAAATATTTTTCTTTACTCATGAATTAGATAATGACTTGAAGAGTAACTCTTTAAAAATATATAGTAAACCCAATTAGAAAAAAAACAGCAGCAAGAGCACAGGTCACCATTTTCTTGTTTACAAAGAAGCTCATATTTAGTGCTATATTTAGTCCTCACTGCAACCCTGTAAGCTGTTATTTTGAACTTGACTTTGTAGATGAAGAAATTGTTGATCAAAGAGACTAAACCATTCAGCTAATGGCTGGCAGAGTCAGAACTCAAAAATGACTTTATAAACTCAACTTCATTGCTTCCTTTATTTCAACAGTTTTCCCGATTCTCTTCATAACAGAGTTGCCTAACTATCCCTGAAGGGGTTCAAGCTCTCACTTGCAGAGTGGAGAGTTTGGGCCAGGAGGTAGGTTCCTGGACTGTGACTGTACTCTCAGCTCCTCGCCCTTTGAATGAGCACTGTGTGAGCCCTCATTAGTGGAAGAGGAACAGAGCAGATATGTCAGAAGATATGCCTTCTGTACTCTCTTTGTTTTCTCATCCATTGGCTTACATTGGTTTCCAGGACATGCTTGGAAGGCCTGCAATCAAGATGGCCAAGCCACTGAGCCTTGCTCTGAAAATAACAGTGGAGCAAATACCCCCTTCACCCTCTGGCTCTTAACCAGTAAAAGCCACAGTGAACTATTAATTATGCACATAAGGAACAAATGCTTCTTGTAAAAGTGCCTGAAATTGTGGAGTTTGTCTGTTACAGCAGGTAGCCTGTCCTAATTAAAATAAACATATTTTTTATTGGAGACTAAAATCAGATTTTTGTCATTCCTTGACAAGTCTCCAAAACACTTGTTAACTAATTCACTGACTTTAATTGTGCTAAATGACAGTGACTCTAGAGAGTCACCTTCCTAAAGACATCTCTGTACCTTGCTTTCAACCACTTAACAGTTAATGACATTACTATCCCATATTTCTTTTTATGAAACTCAAGTAAAACTATCCTAAAAGCCCCTTCATGGCATAGATCACTATAAAATACAAAAATTAAAATTAAAAAGATTTACAGGTTTTAAACCCTTCCTATCACTCCCCATCTTCAAAATCAATTTTGGAGAAAATGTACATTGCTGCTTGGGAAGAAAGTAGTGATCTGGAATTAATCAATAAAAATTTAGTGAGTGTCCAAACTCAAATCTTTACCCTGAGGATGCTCCCTCAGGAACTCATAGAACCTATGGCCTAGATACTAGTTCCAAAATGTAGCCTAAAACACCTCACCAGCTCAGATCTCTTGCATTTCCCCACTACTTAGAAGGTCTGAAGCCTTTACTTTTTACACCTTCTTAATGTGCTTGCTCCAGGAGAACAGAATAGGAGAAAGAATGCTTTTGAGAAACGTACTTAGAGAATTTATTTTGACAACTCCCTCCTCCACCCTAGGCTTTGCACTTTTTCTCTCCCCAAAGCTTCAAAGTATTACTTCTTTAAATATCTCAAGTGTAAAACCTAAATCCAAAATCTGAAAAGAAGGGAAGCTGTGCCCACAAAGCAAGCTCCGTAGCACATGATGAATGCTCCAATTGCTTTTTGGAAAAAATTCCGAAAGCAGAGTTTGGTCACTAGAGTAAATCCCCATAGAACAAGAAATAAATCTCTGTGACATCTGCTAATGTATACCATTTCCCTTAAACACCTCTTCCTGTCCAGTTTCCACACCTCCTTCTCCCTTTTCCTAACGCTCCTTTTGTTCTGTGCTTTTTGGCCTTCAGGGAATGACTTAGCCAGCAGATGGTACCAGCAAAATCCAGGGTATTGCATACAGTTGTGTATAAGCAGACTGGTGAAATAAAGCCCCTGATTTAGAATCTAAAATAAAATTCTTTGTAAGCAAAACATATATGCTTTTTTTTCATGCCTTATTCATTCATTTGCTCATAAAGCATCTGTCATGTACTTACGGTGTCAGCACTATTTAAGGCAATGGAGAATATGATAAAAGAGACATAATCTCTGTTCCCAGTTCTGAAGTGTGTGCTTGAAGACCCTAACCAAACTATACAGCTAAAACATAAAGAATGAGGGATTCAGGACCAATGAAATGAAAAAATCCACATGATAGAACACATGAGTTTAGGAAAAATATGCTTATTTTATTTGTTTATCTATGGAAGGATTGTCATAGGACTGATTATTTAAAAAAAAAGTCTCTAGTATATAACACCTGGAGAGAGGTTGTTGGGCTGCAGGCATTGTGAATTCAATGCTAGCCTGGGGTTTAAGGCAGCTCTCCTTCACTTGAGCGGTGGGGATCCAGGGAGAACCCCTATAATGTGGGTCTGACTTTGAGAGACTCTGCCCTTCTAGTGGAGAACCACAGAGGTGACAAAGAGTGGAAAAGATGAGTCAAGCCAAAGGAACTAAGAGTGGGCACCCATAATAGCTCTATCATGGTACAGATTCACATTCAGCTCTACCAAGAATCAGACTCCAAGTGAGTCCCAAAGAGGGCATCCAGACTAAGTTTCACTATGAAGCTTCCACTCTTTTTATGGCTTTTTTGATGTCAGAATGGGCCAATCCAGAGCAGCCACATGCATCACCTTGAACTCTGCCTGCTTCGCATTATTGCCTATTGAGTCTCTTCCCTGGAGGTTCTTCAGACAGCTATACTGCATTGCGGCAAGACATGTTTCTCATTTTCCCCAGAAAAATCCCTGATTGAAGGCAGATGATGCGCAACCTTAAGCTCACCTCTAGGAAACTGTATTAAGCCTGGGTTAGCACTCCTAGGTTATAGCATGGATGTTATTCCTATCTTCCAACCTTATGGGTCATGGGTTATTTTATAGACCTCCAGCTGTTGTGCATTGCCAGAGAGATCAGAACCACATTGAGAGGGTGTTTAAGTTAAACATGCATATAATCAGGCTGTCAACTACTGAGAAGTTCTTAAGACCAGGATGACACTGACCTGTCTTAGATGTTTAAATACAGTTCTTCATAAGAGTATTTAATATCCCCTCTGACATTTTAACTACATATCCCAAAAATGTAAGTGCTAGAATTTTCCCAGCTTTTATTTCCTCTTTTATCCATGAGTTCAAGGATTATAGGAATGGAGGGAGGCAGATAATATACAAACAACCTGTAGCTCTTCCACGGACTTGAAACCATCCTAGTGATTTTTAAAATCTGATTGACTCTTGCTTCACTTAAATGTATTTCATTGGCTTGATTCTTGTGCCATCTGCTTTGATATCTTTTACCATCTTCATAACCATTATATCATCATTACTAAATAATACAGGAACACTCTCAGGTTCTACACTAACTGCTGGATATATATCATCTCAGTAATTCTCACAATAACTCTATTAAGTATACACTGCTAGTCTCCCCATTTTACATGTGATGAAACAGACCAAAAGTTTATACAACTTATCCACTGGTAATGATATCTATTTGAGGGGTTACTCTAAGATGTTTGATAAGAAACCTGTCTTCTGACTTAAGGGCTCATATTTATGGAGTGATTCCTCCTTTTATTTAAACTTAATATCACTATGTAGCCCAAGACCACTCCAAATTGTTGGGCTCAAATTATTCCCCTCAGCCAGCCAAGTAGTCTGGACCACAAGCCATTATGCCAAGTTATATTGCATTTTTTAAAAATTAGTTTTAAGTGAATAGAAGACACAGATTTTTCTCTCAAAGTCTCTCTGTATTACTCATTCCTCTCTGTTCTTGAAGTCTATCTCCTCTTTTCTCCATGCTCTCTTACCTCAATCTCAATTCCATCCTCACCACCCTTTTACCCTTCTCTCCTCTCCTACTTAAATCAGGTCAGACTACAAGACTCAAGTGCAGGGGAGCACTTTCTCATACAGGCTGGAGCTAGGGGGCTTTTATCTGCATGAAGTCCTGAGGGCTTATATGGAAAAGGGAGATGTCTTCTCTGTCTCAACATTTGACATGATTTGAAACTCCCAATGAAGTAATTTATTCCATATAAAAACAACAAAAAACAACTCAAGCATTTTATGAACCTGACACCACCATATTAGTGGCATTAGATTATAATCAGTAAGGATTTCTGCCACATGTGTTACAATTAACCCCATCGGAATGTGTGGGCCAGACTCATCACAGTAATTCAATCAGTGACATACAGAGCACTATGAACGAAACTGCCCTTAGAACAGAATTCTGTATCTTATTAAGAAATGAAATCATGACTTTCATGGAAATGACAACTCTGGTAGGAAGAGATGGCAGCCTGGATTTCTAGTTATCACCACAGTAATTACTCTTTAACCCTCCAGTTTATGGCATGTCATTGTTAGAGAAACTCCAAGAGAATTTGGAGGTGGCTTGATTAAGGCATAGGTTACAATAGTATCTATAGATTTTAGATGCCTAATCAGCCAAGAGAACTCAGTCAAAGGCTGATTAGGGGACTCACTAGATCTTAACCAGCCAATCCTTAATGACTTTCAACCCATTTGAAATGCATGTGGTACCTTTCCCAAGATATGTAATATGGTCCTTAAGGATCCTGTTTCTGAAACTATTCTTTCTACTTTCCATTCCAAGCACCCTGACATACTTAAGCTCGTCCCATATTAATAAAGGTCCCTAGTTGTGTCTTCCTTGCTTCCCTGCTCAGAATTCCAGAACTGGACCTATTTCTCTTTGTTCCTATTACGTCTACTTATGGAAGGAATACCTTATTTCTGACAGGTGCTTTCTCTTAGTCACTTTCCTTCTCACTAGAACACAATATTCTACACCCACATCTTAAAGGAGGACAGGTTTCTTTTGGCTCACATTTTTCCATTCATAGTTGGCTGGCTTCAAGGAAGGACAGCATGGTGGAAGGGTCTGGTGGAGGAAAGCTGCTCACATCTGGGGATCCAGGAAGTTGAATAAGAAAAAGAGAAGCATAGGAAGGAGGTACACCCTGAAAACCATCTCTTCCAACCAGACCACACCTCCTACCATCACATTTAGCCATAGTGCCCCCGTGATTCAAACACACTTCAAAAGCTTTTGAGCACATGAGGCTTTGAGGGGGACATCCATGTAGAAACCATAACATGCTTCTAACTTAAGTTTGGAACTAGGATGTGTTTGCACATGTACCAACTCCACACAAGGACTGTAAACATTATACACTCTACACATGTATCCAAAAAAGGGGGAGGGAGAGTGGCCCGGGCTGTTTGGATTGAAAGTCTGCGCAGACCTGCATCTCGGC
>PVJX010025404.1:0-27645 GCA_004027295.1 Dolichotis patagonum | reverse complement strand
AATGTCAGTTTCCCTTCTCATATTTGGGAATTTTGCAGCTATTACTTCTGTAAACATCCTCTTGATATCATTTGTGCTGTCCCCTTCTTTTTCATTTATCCCTATTAATCTTATGTTATTTTTCTTTGTATCATCTTGTAGATGTTGAATTGTTATTTCCTGATTCTTTGTTATTTTTAAAAGATATTTCCTTTTCTGTTCACTAGCTGTGATCTTATCTTTGAGGTCTGAAATTCTATCTTCACTTTCATTGAGGCCCTTTTTACAGCTTTCAATAGAATTTTTGATTTCCTGTATATCTCTTTGAATCTGCTTTATGTCTTGCAGTGTTCATTCAGGGATTCTATCTGTTTGCTTTGTTCCTCTAATTTTTTATCTGTGTGTTCACTAGATGTGTTCACTATTTCTTTCACTACTTTTATCATTTCTTCTTTTGCCTCAGCAATTATTTCTAATTTGAATTTCTCCATAGCTTCCCCTAGATGCTTCTTTATTTCAGTTGATATCATTTCAATCATTTCAGGTGTATGGCTTCTATTTTCTTCTATGTACATGGCTCCCATACCTGAGTAGTACTCCATTGTATAAAAATACCACAACATTTTAATCCATTCCTCAGTTGATGGGCACTTAGGTTGTTTCCAAGATCTGGCTATTACAAATTGTGCTGCTAAAAACATGGTTGCACGTATATCACTGTGGTATAATGTTTTCAGTTCTTCTGGGAATATGCCTAGAAGTGGACTAGCTGGGTCAAATGGGACTTCCAAACCCAGCTTTTTGAGGAATCTCCAGACTGACCTCCACAGTGGCTATACCAGTCTACACTCCCACCAACAGTGCAGAAGAGTTCCTTTTTCCCCACAAATTGGGAAAAAATCTTAATGGATTTTCCCTCAGACTAAGGACTTCTGTCTAGAACTTATAAAGAATTTTAAAAAATCAGACCCTCAAAAGTCAAAGACCCAATCCAAAAATGGGCATCTGAAATGAATAAACAGTTCTCAGATGAAGAATTATGAATGGCAAATAAATACATGAAAAAATGTTTTTACTCTAAAAATATCCATAAAAGTCAACAGTTATGTATTGTTCTCATTTTTTATGTTTAACAATGACATTACTAAAACTGCACATTTGTATGGAACATTAATTTCATTAGGCAACAGAAATTCATTATGGCTTTACTTATTATTATAGATTAATATCTTTTCAAACAACAACATATGTTTATTTGACTCAAAATTATTATGAGATCCTAAGTTGCACACTGATCTTGAGGAGAATATTTTATTTGGGTTATACAAGTATACTTTTGTTCTTTCTTACTTGCAGAAATCTTTGATGGTATCCAACCTCTCTGACAAAAAGAAGAAATGATAAAATTTATTGTGTAACAGAGAAGAATGAAATTGTGCACAGGGAGTGGGGTCCAATCATCCAAGGAGCAAGGGATGCTGGCTGGGGATGAACAGATTGATTTGAGTTTAGCAGCTACAAGTTAAAGATACAAATAATTTGGTTTTTTACGTCTTCCCAGTTCTCTTATTTACTTTTCTCTCATTGCTGAGACAAAATGCCCAACACCAAAGTTAAAGGGGAAAAGGTTTATTTAGTTAACAGTTTGTAAAGATTTTAGTCCTTAATCCACTGTCTCCAAGGTGGTGGTACATGGCAGATGGGCCTGGCTGAGTGGCATCCCACAGGGGAAAACAGATAGGCAAGGTAGCAAAGCAACAAGGGGGCAAGACAAGCCTTTTCTTACAAGCCCTCATGCTGCATCCAGGTTGCCAGGATTAAGGCTGTGCCAAACTGATCAGTGGACTGATTTAGTAGCTACCCCTCCCTTAATCCCAGCACCCTTAATCTTAGCATTGTACCTTGACTCAGTCGCATACTCTAGATTCAGCCACTTTTGAAAAAGACCCACCTATGATTGCATGAGGCTTTGGGGGAACATCTAGACACAAGCCATAACACCAACTTTATTTCTCAATTGTAGAAAGAGAAGCCAAAATTCATTTTGGAAAATTTGCAGGAACCTGTGGTGCACAATTTTGGGAAGATATTTAATCAAGCCAAGATGTGGGCATTTTCCAGTTCAACCTCTTACCAATTGTTGAATTATCTCCAGATATTAAATACTAAAAAAATAAGCTCAGGAATGGACAGGAAAAATTTATCTGCAATCCAGATACTGTGAATAGAAGTAAAAAGTTGGATCGATTAACGATAATGTTATAATTCATTAGCATACCTGACTATAGTGCTGAAAGAAAATACGTTTTAAAAGCAGGCCTGGGCCCAGGACTTTAGCTCAGTGGCTTAAGCGCCTGCCTGGCAAGCGCAAGGTGGTGAGTTTGATCCCCAGTACCAAAAAAAAAAAAAAAAAAAACTAGGCCTGCCCAGATGAAAAAAGCCTTGATTATTTCCTTCACATAGAACTACTTGGTATAGCTAGTTTAATGGTTAAAATCTAACCACCAGTTCTGGTGTTTAAAGCTTAAACTTACTTGGCTATTATAATTTTTAAGAAACATAAAAATCACTAACTGTGGGTTTTAAAATTACTCTATACCACTGAGTTTCATGGGCAACTAAAGTAACCTAGATAATAGAAAAAATGGAGGAAAAAAACAAACAGTCAGGATATCTAATCTTATTCTTCAATCTTAATCCTTATTTTAATGATGACTTCAAACTGCCAATTATGTTCTTGATGTGAATGAGCAGCTTTAATTCCCCAGGTCACTTCCTAGATGTTTAAAGTAAAATTGAGAAGCAAAGCCACCCTGCTTTCACACAGCAAACTGAAAAGGTAGTGTTCTGGCTACTAGGAAAATTCCCAGTGGCAGTAAGACTTGTTTGCTTACTCGTTAAAAGTAAAGAAGACTACTACAGGACATGCCTCCCTGTTCAGCGCCTGCTTACCCCAGAGGAGGCCTAACTTTAGCCTAGAAGTTTTATCCCTGTACAGATGATTAACTGGAAAAACATAATTTCTCAACCCCACTTCAGAGTTATTACTTCCCTTTACTTCAACATTACCAGTTTAACATGGCATAAGGTTATTAGCATACTGTGGCATAAATGCCAAAAAACAGCCTACAATTGTGATGATCTGGTCACTCCTTGGCTGAGCACCCTCTGGCTTCTAATAGGTTTTATGCGCTGTTTCAAATGTGGCTTTCAGTTCTTGCAACAACTTCATCAAAAATGTGAAAACCAATAAGATGCATCTGTGAGTTTCTGTGTTTATCCACCTGTCACCTAATACTAGGCTGTTTCCCCTTACATGCGAATTCCCTTCACTTGCTGTGTCACTTGACCTTATTTTGTTATAGTCACGGTAGTTTTGCAGTGGCAAACAGAAACACCGCAACAACATGCAGGATTTGGAGACAGATTTCTGTACGTGGACGGGCACTGATCAGGATCATTCCCAAAATATCAGGCCCTGATCTCTGATGGTCTAGGACTTATATGGAATAAGCAAGAGGAAGTACAGAGGCAGAATGGCTGGTCAGTTGGGGAATGGTTCATAGTGACCAGCTCTGCATCACAGTGACCAGCCGTCTCTAAGCAAAAAAAGTTAGTAGGAACTGGTATTACCTGGGCAAGTAAAACTGAGGTACACTGGGTGTGGGTAGGGAGCAGCTTCTGCTACGCTTTAAATTTCTGTGTGACCCTTTTGCTCCTCCAGTGATATCATATTGCTTGCTGTATTTTCTCTAAAGTATTTTTTCGTATCGCTGATTATCCTTTCATTCGGGAAACAGCTCCCTATGATTTTTTACTTACCAAGACCGGTGTTTTCTGGAGATTTTATTTATCATGTATGTACTTCTTATGTGTTCAATCAGTGTATATCACTCCCATGTCACTTTTTAGCAGACTAATATTTCTAATTTTTGCCTCAAAAATCATAAACATGAAATACGAATGGGCCAGATGTCTATACTGAAGCAAGTAATAAACTCACTAAGACGTTTACTGTCTATGCTTTTCTGACTGAGTCACTGACATAGCACACTCTGGGGTAAATTCAGTAGATTTACATAAAATATCCTTCATTGCACTGTCTTAGAAAGTTTCATCTAACATTGAGATCTTAACACAGCTGTAACTAATAAGGATCAATATCTAACACCAGTGAAAAAATAAACAAGGGAAGTGAAATTTTTTAAAATATGTAAGAAATGGATTGTCAGATATTTCCCATTGATTGTCCAGATTGCTATATGTTAAACATTCAGGGTTTTTGTTTGCTTGTTTTTCCATAAGAAGCTAAAGAGAGTGGTTTGCAAATAGATTTCCCATGCTTTAATCCTGTCACTAACCACAATAACAGAGAAGAACTTGCTACTTTACTAAGGGTGACGTAGTAGACATCATTAGACCTGGGTTCCGCTTCTCTGCCATTTGTTACTTTTCAGCAACGTCATTTCACTTTCATATTTAAAAATGAAAGACTTGGAGTATTTGACACTCTAGTGATAAAACTCCTATGCCTTGACTTTATGATATTTCATCTTTTCTGCTTCTTCTCTCACATGTAATTTTCTAAAAGCAAACAAACATCCCATTCTTTCCCGCACATTATTTCATGACTATTTGCTGAATCTGTAAGGTTATACAATTTTAAAGTATGATGTTCATTGTGAATGTCCCTCATATGTAGAGAAAACCCACTTTAAATATGTGTGTCAGTCACTACTAACTCCACAGCTCACTAAAGGTTAATAGGGGTTCTCATTTACATGTCCAGTTTGTTGTATGTGCTGATGCCTTTCCACTTACAAAGGATTTACATTTGTTTAAACCCATCAGCGGTTGAGAATGTATTTCATGCACCTAACCTAGCAATCACTATGGTTTAGCAATACATTACAGTAGAGAGTATCTACTGTTTATCCTATTGATTGGGACTTGCCTTACTGCCACAAGAGGATATTGAAGCATCAACTATTAGCTTGAGAAAAGATCAAAAACTAAATTTTAAAGTACCACTTCTACTGGTTGTGTACTTTTTTTGCAACACCTAAACTAGAAAAAATCATAAGTTGAACCATAGTAATTCAGGGACCACTTGTATTTAGGAAATCAAGGATGGGCTGAATAGTAATGATCAAATTCAAGCTAATTAGTAGCAGCATAAGAATTTGCTCCCCTGGTCCTTAGACACAGCTATACATTTGTTTTGCTATACAATTTCCCTGCTTTACTAAATGCTCTTCTACCTGTTAATACTTTCATTTGTTAAGAAAGTTTTCATGCTTTACTCCCACATCAATGATTTACGGCCAATTTGTTATGAGCTGTGACTTGAAACCATTATTTTCTGCCAAACTATGAGATATTTTTATTTCTTCTCCAAGATACAAAGCTCCACAGTTATCATTGTTATCATTCATTCTTTGATAGTTTCTTCATTTAAATAGTTTCTTTCAAAACTTCTAAATTTATTCAAACTTTTTGGGCCTCAGTTTTCTCATGTGTGAAATAAAAGAATTTGACTAGGTTAACGCCTGCCACCTTTTGCCTCTGAAGCATTATTTTCCAGTTTGAACTAAGTCAATCTTGGACTCCTTAATCCCATTTGAAGGTTTAAAGTGTGTACTCTATATTTTACCATTGAGACACCTGAGAAGACAGACCAAAGCCAGGTCCCAGATCAGCTCTTCCGGGCCACCACTTGCCACATTCTCCCAAGCTGACAATAATGCACTGATCACATCTCTATGTCTCATTTATATTCTCTGCAAGTAGGGGGGACATTTGTCACTGTTCTACAAAATTTCTGAGGTAGATTAATTGTGTCATTATTTTTAAAGAATATCTTATTTCTTTAAATAGAGGGAAATAGAAATTAAAGTTAGATATTATTTTCTAATCCTTTAAAACTATGGAATATTAGTTTAATTCTTTTCAGTTAAAAAAAAAGGACCAGTATTCTAATAATCCTAGGAATACTACCTTTATCTAGTATTTAAGATTGGAAGATAAATGCTCTATAATTATCGTCAAACACCGCCACAGCCTGAATTAACCTAACTAGATGTTTAAGCATCATTATTTTTAACAAATTAGTATAAAAATTTGAAAATTAAAAGAAAGCATCATTACTGTCCGGTGACTTCATTTCAACTTGCTATAAACCACAATCCCGAACTAGTCTGCAGTTCTCTCAAAACATTTCCTTAATTAACTCAAATCTGTTTTGTTCTTTCTGTAAAACATCTGTGAGTACAATGTGCTATTCTACCTTCAGGATTTTGCTTCTATTGTCTCTGGAAAAGGACTATGATCTTTGCTTTGCCAGCAGGGGGCACATATACATATTCTTCTTTGTCTCTTGCAATTTTCAAAAGGGATTTCTTTTTCTTATAAAGCCTCAATTGAGGTTCTCTGAGATCTCACATTATTTGAACTGAGGCTGGGTGACAAGAAAACACCACCACCTCGTTCATATTTTCTGTTGAACGTTTAATGTCTGAATGAAAATCAGATGACATTTGTGGTGCTGTCACTGAATAAACAAATAGTTTAAGACACATATTTCACCCTATAAAAATTTCTGGCAAGTTTACCATTCTATTTGTCCTGATGATTTTCATTCTGGTCTTGCTCCTTTTGGCATTCAATTCTGTATCTAGAATTAGCAAAGTAGTCGTCAACTACTACTTCTATATTTGGCAAAAATTTGATTAATCTGTTTTAACCTGAAGTTAACAAAAATACATTTATAGAATTTCAAATCTGTTTAAAGTGTTTGAAAGAACATTTTTAGAGGAAAGGAAATGGAGTTGCAGCAGTGGAAATCACTTAATTGACCATTGTGGATATGATTTAAGACACTTGTGAACATTATAATCTTCTGCCTGCTTTCCATGAACATGAATCACTGATTTTTTACATTGTCAGAAAAATGAGCACAAAGGATTATCTGTAATTCCAACATCATGCATATGTAGTAGCTAATTATGTCACTGTAGATATGTTGTGTCTGCACACCTCAAAACGTCATGCTTTTAAAATGGAAAGTTAATATTGAAAAACAGGTGATGCAGCCTCAGAAGCTAGTATGTCTCCAGAGAATAAATGTTAAGTATACTGTAAATGTAAGTGTAAGCCACCACATGACCTGACTTACATTAAAACAAATACCAAACACTAACAAATGATTGTTCAAGGTCTATACCAACTTTATAAAAGTTCTAAAGGGGGCCAGGGATTTAGCTCGGTGGCTTAAGTGCCTGCCTGGCAAGCTCGAGGTCATGAGCTTGATCCCCAGTACAAAAAAAAAAATCTAAAGGATTAAGTAGAGATGATTGATCCTGATTTGCATGGGTTATGCCAAATCTTAGCACATTTGGATAATGAATTAAATAGTGATATTTTATTCTGAGCTGCATAAATCAGAACACTTTGGACTTAACTTTTAAAATGTGACCCTAAGTATGGAAAATAGTAGTGACAATATAAATATATAATTCACCTCTTTGACAAAAATAAATTTGAATCATTTGTAGGAAAATGGATGCAACTCAATACCATAATGATAGTTTTAAAAATCAGACACACAAGCTTAAATATCACATGGTTTCTTTAATATGAGAATCCCAAATTATAAATAAAACCAAAATAAAAGATAATAGGAAGTAGAGAGCTAGAACTTTCTCAAATGGAAGGGGAATCAAAAGATGGAGAAGAGGGAGGGAGGAGAAAGAAAGTGGATGACCTCCACAAAAAAAGAAATTCAGGTGTGTTACGTACATGCACCAACTTCACACAAGGAATGCAGACATGTACTGCAAACACGTAATAACAAAAAATAGTTCAAGACTTAGGTGCCACTAGATTTTAAATACACTCAAATGTGGTTCTGGTTGGAAAGTCAAGGCTCCAGACAAGAAGCAAAGGCATTTGGAGAATATATGACTACTTCCCTTCTAAGGAGTTTGGGCCTTTGTTTTGGTTTGTTCCAAATAAAGTCTTGGCCCAGTCTGAAGCCCAATTTGATTCCTGGCAGGCACATTAATGAATGTGAGGCCACTAAGTTTATATGAAGTACACTAAACATTTTTTCAGGACTAAAAAATCTTAAACATTTAAAATTTTGGGCAATTTTCAAATTCACATATTTACATATGCAAATATGTACATACTTAACCTCTAAATATGAGATTATAAGTGATAACTAGTATTGATTTTTAAAAAGAACTAGTACCCTGCAGCCATTATATTGTAATGATTTTATCTTTCTACTTTGTCACTTTGCTTTATTGATAAAATAGAGTATTCACAGTTTTAAAACATGAACTATATAATCCAGGGAATGGAATAAAGACGGAAAGGAGATCGAATTATCAGGGAAGGTTGAGTATCTCACAAAGAAACAGATTAGATACACTGTGAGTACCTCTTGCATTGTTTCCTGGCACACCAGAAGAAAAACAATGTTTCTCTACTACCACAGTTTGTTCCACTATTTGCCCTTTCTCTTCCTTCTTTTCTCCTCTCCTTTCACTATTTTCTAAACTGAGGTAGAGTGTTACAGTTTGTCAATTTTAGGGCTAATACTTTAGTTATATTTCATTTTATTTTTAAACCATGTCAATATCATTGAAAATTAACATAATAATCCTAGGGCATGCTTTAAGACCTAAAGGAGAAGATACTGTATCAGTACTCAGTGCTCCTAATTTAAAATTTTACACTATGGATGAAGACAAACAAATCAGCCTTAAGCCTCAATTTATCTCCTCTAGTGAAACCAAAGAACTAAACAAACTGCAACAAAAACAAAAATCCTGTTCATATTTCTATACTTTATTATTATTGATTATATGATGTAATATATATAGTTATAAATTTGTACTACTCTGTCATTTTCATATATGCAATGTTTAAGTTCTCCTTTAGTAATGTAGAAATGAAAAGAGAACCGTGGTTCTTTAAGATGTGGACTTACAGGGATTTTCCGTGGTATGATGAATGCTGAAATAAAGCACTGAAGCATAAACACTTGTCACTGCACCAATTACATGAATGCATTTATCATTTTATCTTTAAATTCATTTTTAAATCACTATTGTTGATATCTTCCTTTTTTACCTCTCAGTTTGTACGAATTAAGTGGTAAAGCAAGTCAATTAATACATTTACCTGGAAAAGCTGAAAAGCATAAATCTTTAATTATCTACGTAGATTGTATATTAACACAAATAGTTCAAAATTATATGAACTTCTTTCACCCTTATCCATTACTTTCATCTTGAAGGGAGTGTATGACTTGCATATGTTTATTTCTGTCCCATCTCACATCTGCCTTAGTGCAGACTAAACCTGTTTACACTGAAAGAGTTATTCTGTAACTTCTGTGGGAATGATTTAGTGTTAATGATTAAACAGTGCAATTGCAATATGACAAAAATCTTTACAAGAAATGACATGAATACATGGGATCAGTTTATTACTTTCCTTCCTAAACAATGGTCAAATGAAAAAAAAACTAGGACGGAATGGGTTTTGTGGGAAAAAAATATGAGTTAATACTGAATGCCAATCTTTAATCCTCCACTGCACAATTTCCTGAGTATGTGGCCTACAGGAAGGAGAGGGCTGCTGCACCCACAGGCTGGAGCATATTATTTAAGTCTAGTACAACTGGGAGTTAAAGAGACGGGCTAGTTGAAGACCAAGTCACGGTGGAGGCCTCCCAGTACAGGTGAGCTCTCCTGCTACCTTGAACTATTTCAAACACATGGGTGTTTTCACCTTGCCAGAAAAGCAGTGTTGGCAGTGGTGATGGGAGGTGTGATGTTAGAACCTCATAGGTGGCTGCTGGCAGACTGAAAATGAGAGGAATGTCATATCTATTGGGCAGCTAAAGTGTGCTAATACCAAATTAGATGCTTAGTCAGTATAACCCCCTCTGCATGTGGTGAGTGGTGAGGCCTCAGAGAAGCGGTTAATTACCTGTCTTCAATTTCTAGCCTCCATTTGAAACCCACGTTAGTCATTCATGGAATGCCACATTTGTGGATAATACATCCCCCCCCTTCATAAAACAGAATCAATCTATTTTTTCTCCAGAGAGTGACATTTAATCACCCCTGTGTTATTAGGTTTATGATCGGGATTATGATTATTATTCTCACTTGCCTTGGAGGCTTTGTGCCTTCAAATGCTTTTCGGCAAACCCCGTACCCATGTACAAAGGTCCACGGATCACCAGTTCTCCTGGACCCTTTATCAAGTAGATTCTGAAGAAACTTTTTTACAGTTTTTAGCGGGGAATAGTCTGGAGTTTTTTTATTTTTACACAGAACAGATACAGGTCACATAAAAACACATTTCACTATAATTATATATCTCAGTCAATCCTCTAAATTTGACATCTCAAAATAACACCAGTCAAGGCTGTCAGTTACTCTGTATACCCCCCTGACTTTTATTTTTCAAAACCTATTGAAATTATTAAAAGAAGATCAGTGTTATCATCTGATATCTAACACTGTATGTATGCTCTCCTTAAGGGAAATCCCAGAGTTTTGTAAACAATAAAAAGTCATGATTCTAACGTCACAACTGGCTGACTCACTGTTGAAAGAGTTGTGTGTCTAGTGAAGGTGAACTGACCCTGCCTGGCTATATCTGTATCCACAGGTCCCTCAGCTGTAGGTGCAGCCGACCCTGGACCTCACACTACAGAGTGGGTCTAAGAGAGTTGAGATGACTTAAAATATATAGAGATTTTGCATCAGTCATATGTAAATATTATGACATATATAAGGTCCTTGAACATCAGCATATGTGGATATTTGTAGGAGCCCTGGACCAACCCCTTGCAGACACAAACAAATAACTATATTGAAAGCAATATTTTATAGGATTTTTTTCAAGAAAAAATGTTTTTAATAGAGGTATCAATTTCTTTCAGTTCTTAATTTACCAATTAAATATTTATTTTACTTCCTCCCACATACAAGACAATATACTAGGGGCAATCATTAATATGTCTGAATATTAATTGCTTCCTTTTTTGCAAGTGTTTTATACATGTTACCTCATCATCTCTTGAATAACCCACAAAAATAGCTATTACTATTAGCTCCTTATTTTTGAATGAAGGAAGTCAAGGCACAGAAATTATTTATTTAAAGCTGTACAAAGTCTAAGTTATTTCCCTGGCATTGGAAAAAACCTCCAAACTTTTATTACTTTTAGTTTTAAAATTATTCTACTCTGTTTGTACTTTTCTCTAGATTTAGTAGAAAAGTTTGTTTTCTATTTCTGCTTTTCTTAGAAAGAGAGATTCAGGATTAAGCAAAAATCAAATACATAAACATAAGACCAAAACATATTCAGTGATGATGTGATTTAATTGTTTCTTATACTTTTTTGGTAAGTGATATAAAATCATTTGCTTGCTCTAAAAAGTGAAATAGAACAAGCAATAAAATACACATAAAGTAAAATACATACATATACACACAGTCTATGTTATTTGGGAAATTCATTGTACATTGAAAGCCCACATTGACAAGAATCACGACCAGTTATATTAATTGTGGTCCCAGTACAAAATGAAAATACAAAATCTCTCTTGTTCAAAATTTACTATGAATTCTGAGATGAAGGTATCTGAGTATTTCAAATGCAATTGCTCAGGCTACAACACACCCATGAATCCAGCCCAAGGTGGAGAGGGGCAGCAGAATTGGCCACTGGACACCTTTCCTACCATTTCTCTTCACATCTCCTTTGCAGTGGCACAATGATGTGAGAAACAGGAAAGATTCCTGAGGGCACCAAAGGCTCCAAGGAAGGTTTGAAGGTTTAATAGTGCAAGTAACCTGATTCTTCTTTCTTTTTTCTTTTCTTTTCGATTTGTCTTTCTTTTTTTTCTTTTTTTTTTCCTTTAGTTTTTTGCCTTAAAAAATAAAAAACAAAAAACATAAACAAACTTCCTTAAAGAGATTTCATAGGGCAGTGTGCCTGCTGTGAATGACAAACGCCATGTCTGGGGCTTTTTTTTATTGTCCCTTTGAAAAACTTCAAGGACTGGTTGTTTTTTGGACATGTCCCCTCCAAAATTCAGGGGTTGCCAATATGGTAGCATGAAGAGGGGCCCTCTGGGAAGGGATTAGGCCTGCAGACTCCTCTATGTGAATGAGGTCAGGTGCAGATTTGTCCCCTGAGCCCTTTCTCCCTGCGCTAGGGGAGAATGGAGCACGCAGGACAATATCCTGGAAGCAGAGTTCAGAGTCTCACCAGACACACCGGCCAGCACACTGTCTTAGGCTCCTCGGCCTCCAGAACTGTTAGAAATATGTTTATGCTCATTGTATATATGACCCAGCCACAGATTTGCAACACAAAATGAACTAAGTGACTTTCTATGCAAGGAAAGTGTGTGTCAGTATTTCATTAGGGTAGTTCACCAAACTGTGGAAAACATGGCTGTGTTCGTCAGTTCATGATGAAGGGTAGCACCAGGGGTACAGATGAAGAAGCAGTCCAAAAGAGCTCTACAGGACCAGGCATGCGGGAAGAGACCAAGAGCTTCTCCCAGCTCAGGCACCTCCATAATATGCTCAGTTATCAGAAGCTCCAAAACACCAACCCTTTTGTGCTTTTATGGAAACCTCATTACATAGACATAATTAATTAAATCATTGACCATTATTGATTAAATCCAATCTCTCGGTGATCTCCCCTAAACAGGGGTTAGGGAGGGATGATGAAAGTCTTGACTTTCTACTTGTGCTTTGTCTCTCCTGGTGAGGGGCCAGCATCTGGAAGCCATCTAGGGGCTCCCAGCCACCAGTATTCTCATTAACATACAACCCCCCCAAAAAAAACAAAAAACAACTCAGCACTCTAGAGGGTTCACTTGTTTAGAAGATATATATCAGGAAATGTTAAAACCCAAGCAGAATCTTTGCAATATCAAAAAACCCAAATAGCTCACCAAATAGCCACCTCATCCTATGTAATTCTCTCTAGGTATCTTGGTTAAAATAATTTTCTGATTTTTTTTATTCAAATACCTCATGACAATGGTGTCTACAGTTTCTGCTTTAGTTACCTGTGCTAAACAACAGAGAGTTTTTATGACTCAAACACTAGGTGAAAGTTAGAGAGAGATACAGCACTAAAGTGAAGTGCTTGCCTAGCAGCCCAAGCACTGTAAATAAAAGACAAAAAGTGTTTACCGAAACATGTCTCTGAATTATGCATTAAAGTAAAATAATGATGTGTGGTAAAATTTTCAGTTAACTTTTAAAAACTAGGACCTTATGATTTACACAAACAAAATTTAGCATACCCAAGTAACACACTGAGCAGAGGAGTGTTACTAAAGGTCTCTTTTCCTCAGCCCTACTTGACAAAACATAAAGGAAGTCCATGAGGAGACATAGGGAAGGTAAACACCTTGCCTGTTGTGTTTCCAATAGACAGCTTCCTGCCTTATTCACATACAGTTCTGCTTCTAAATACATATGAGTAATAAAACAATACTGTTCTCCACACTATTATTAAATATTTGGTTCTTCATTGAAAAACATACATTTCTCTTGAAAAGTTTGGGTCAATGTGAGTTCGATCCCCAATACTGAAAAAAAAATTGGGGAGTCAAGTAGGTTTGGATATTTTCAGTAATTATTTTCAACACCACATCAGGAATTGAAGGGAAATAATGCACACTCTTGAGATGTAGTCTGAACACGAAACACAAGAGAAGAGAACAAGGGCCATCACCACTGTGAAATGCCTCTTTGAAGAGCAGCAATGAAACATGAGCAAAGCAGAGTCATTCTGTAGTAACATGCCAGTAAATAACAAAGGCTCTCCTTAAGGAAAATCGTTGATGGGTAATCTGGAATTCTTAATATAAACTCAAGTATGTCTGATAGCACTTAAAGGTTCATGGAAAGTAATGAAAAAGCTGTCATTCCATGATCTGGGGAAAAGCCTCTATAAATTAAGTGGTACATCATGCTTGTTTCTTCCTTTACTTGGTCATATTCAACTTCTGAAGAGTGTCAGGAAGGAGAGGGTGGGAGAGCAAAGGAAGGATAAAATGCACTGATCTCCTTCTCTACACCTGATTGATCTTTCAAGATGCTGACCACAATGCATTTATATCTCTGTCCTTGGCTTCATATGTATGCGTGGAAGCTCTGCGTTTTCCTGCTAACCCTAATTAAAAACTCCTCAAAAACATTTCCTGTCTTAACTGTCCATCCAACTGGAGTCTTTGCTGACATATACGCAAACAAAAAAAATTGCCTCATGAATATTTCTGTATATGAAAACAAACACAGTTTGTAAAGGAAATTCTAGAAATAATTAGGACAAGATACTTTTATAAAAATATAGTGAGGCAGAAATTGCAACATCCATGGAATGATTTAGAAAATTCCATCCTGGAATTTTCACCATAATTTGATGGTGAGTTGAATAGTAGAAGTAAGAAAAGATGGTGTGGTCACAGGATCTCCAACTGCATGCAAGAGCAACCTGGAGAGATTTTGACAGCTTAGGTCAACCCAATTCCTGTGGCTGCCACTCACCTTTTGTATAAGGGGAAAAAAAAGAAGTAAGAAAAGAAAGATCAGCCAGACATAACATTTATTTTTGGAAAACACTCAGAAGAAACAAAAGAAGAAACATGTAATTTAAAAATTCAAGTTTTCAATATATTCCGACCTATAACAGTGCATAAGTATAAGTAAATATATTGTTAATACAATGATAGAAAAATAGATGAGATATATAAACAGCATGATCTGTTATAGCCAGATCTGCAATAGAAAAAGGACAATCCGGGAGAGTTTTGTATTCTTTACTAATGATCTACAAAACAAATATATCTATACTAGAACAATATTATGAATTTATAATATTTGTAAAGTGATGATATTAGTAATAGAAATACATTACTGGAATTTAAAAGCCTCACTTCTCTCCTTCGTTTGAAGCAATGAACAAATTATTAAGATTTTTTTAATACAGGTGCCTCATTACAAAAGTTGTTAATATTGACTTTCTTGCCAAGACTGTGAAAATTAATGAGATAATAATCCCGATTCTAATGTTCAGGTAAAAGTCAGAAAAATCCCACATTACCTACTCTAATGAGGAGCAAAATGCTGCTCCTAAAAAAGGAAACAAAATTGCTTTTGCTCAGCTAAATGCAAGACCACTGACCTACCATCTAAAAATCTCTTCAGTCTCATGCAACTGCGGGATTATTGTTATGTTTCAACAGGAATTCCTTCTGTAATTTATTACATTTTTAGGAGATAAGGTAAATTAGAAGTGAAGCGCATGCAAAGCCGTTTAATGACTAATAACTACATACCTTCAATGAAGTAGTCCTTATCACAAAAAGACATTATTACATAATTTGCAATCTCACATATGCCTGATTGCTCTAGCACTGTTTAATACACTACTGTCAGTGATTATTGACAAGTAAATGACCACAGTGTCATCATTTTCTTTTGAATAAACAAAATGATATTAAACAGCTAACCCAGAAGTGCCTGGCACATAACAAGCATTATCAAACCAGGCACCATTCCAAGTGTTTTCCATGTGTGTCTTGCTGAATTGTCCATGGGAAGTGCTTTATTCTCCATGGTAAGTGCTTTATTACTACCATTTCACAAATGTGTAAACTGAGACATAAAGAGGTCAAGTAGCTTCACTAAGTTCATCTAAGTAATGGTCAAAGCCAAGACTGGACCTAAGTCAGCCGGACATACAGTGTGGGCTCCCTACCATCACTTTTTTCTTCCTTTGCCAAATACAACATAATTTCATACAGCATCTTAACATAATCTGTTACGTCCAGAGAAAGAATTAGCAAATGTCAGATATGCAAATCTAGAAACATTAATAATGCATGAACCACGTAATATTTTCATAAATAACAGGCTCAGTTTTGATGTTCATAAAGTATCATCAAAATGTTATTGGCTTATTAAATATTCACAAACTAAATAATTCAGATGATGTTTAACACAATTTTATCAGGCTGCACAGGAAAGAGAAGCCCTTGATTGTGAATGATTGCATCTTTCCCTTGCCTGTCTGGAATGCAGCATGTCTGGCCCATAAACCATCTAACAAATACATGGTTTATGTTTAAATTAAAATATGTAAACCTCTAACTACTCTAAATCAAATGCTGAAGAAGTCAAGCCGATGAATTATGGCTCACTTCTAAAAACAGCAACCTTGGCGTTGGCATAAAAGTCTAGATTTTGCAGCTATTTCAGAGATCTAAATGAAGATCAATTGCCAGAGGGTAGATTTAGATGTGATGAAGATACGAAAGATCAGAAGAATTTCTAAATTGATTTGTAAGTGATGAATCTTGGCAGACATGTATAAATGGAGGTAGTACATAAAATTAATGGCCCCAGCCATATTAGTTACCTACCTAAAAATATTAAGATAACACCATTTTAAAACATTTATTTATTAAACAGCTACCAAGTGTCTTTTGCTTCAGCAACTGCATTGAGATACCAAGTGCATACAACTTTGCTATGAAATGGTTACTACTGAGCCACACAATCCTGACAACTGGTTTGAATTTAAATTCATGAACCTGATCTTACCACATTTTCATTTTCCCAGTCTCTATCTAGTTACTAAGTTCCATAGAATCCAGTAGTAACAGAAACTTTGGCCCAAATTTTTGTAATTTCACATATTCCTGTTTGCTCTAACACTGTTTAATAGCAGTGAATATTGATAATAACCACAATGTCATCATTTTCATTTAAATAAACAAATAATGATAATAATAACTAATACTGAGGTACGTGGCACATAGTATTACAACCTTGAGTAATATAGCTAATAATATAAACATCGCCTGGTTTTTATTAGTTGACACTAAGCACATGCAAGGAACCCAGTATCGGTTTCTCACAACCTAAATATTTCAGCAGAACTCCACATGTGTACATGGAGATTTTGCAAATTTTGAGATAAAATGTTTTCTTCCAGCAGAGGTCCAGGAAATAAAAGATTTGAGGACAATACAGAGGAAGATTCAGGGCAGTGAGAAAGCAGTCAGCTTTCTGGGATAAGGAGAAGATGGCATTAATAATCTCTCTGGCATTGTGTCTTTGCTGGAGAAACACTTAGCATAAAAATTGTCAGGATTAAGGCAGATTCAGGGCTTCCCTTCGGTTGCTGTTGGGCAGAACTATTTAAGTGGAATTGGAGGCTTCAAATTCTCAGGAGTTTAAACCAGTGGAAATGGGTCTCATCAGGTCCTCACGCTCCCTTTGTATCCGGGAGGAAAACCCTTATTCACGGGATGCAATTTCGGATGATGTTTATTTCTTCCAGTTTTAATTGAAATTGACTTAACTAACAGAGTGACCACCATGGCCATAAGCCAAGGGACCTTCGAATTCAGGCAGAAAAATGTGAAAGCAGTTGGTGTCTGCTTTGGATTTAAGGAAAATCTGTGACACACTGCTGCTGAGGAGGACTTCCATCCTGTAACAGCCAGAATCTGGGTGACTGCATTTGAATATGAACACCTGTGACATTTGGAAGGTCTTTAACATCAGCCTCTCTGGAGGAGAAACTATTAAAATAAAGAGAATTCATGTTTTTTTCTTAGCTTTCCCATTTAAATCTTCCTTAAGGAAAGGAAAAGGTAGGTCCGGTACACTTCACCATCTCTTTTTTTTTTTTTTTTTTTGCCTAAAACCCTGACTGCTTCCCTATTTCTCAGTTAAACAAAGGAGGAACTTTATTGACCAATTCATTTTCAAAGAGACTTTAAAAGGCATTAAGCAATCAATTCTCACATAGTGTCCAATTTTGGTCTCTTATTCATTCTGTTGTCTGAAAAGAACCTGAAAGCAATATTCACATGAAGCATTCACCTAAGGAACAAGGCAGCATTTCTTTATTTGCTCATATTTGTTAAGACAAAGGCCTCAAATACTGGGCATTGTTCTTGTTTCCTCCCCCTTCCCTTTTCTTTTATGCCTTCAATATTTTAAATTGTGAAGAGATTAATTTTTATTTACTTATATTAACTACTATTGTGAATTCTTTGTTGAAAATCCAACTCAAATCTCACAAAGAACATGCACACAGAGGTAGTTATGGAAGCAAGAGAATAATTTGCTCAAATGTACTGTCTCTTTTGACCAATCTCCTCCTTTCGTTGATAATGACATTTCCCATAGTCAAGGTCTTTTACTATAAGCACAGGAGAATGGGACTGTATTTGTTAAATTCCATTTCTCTTCGATGTGAAATACTTGATGTGAGGAAAACAATGGCTTTTTTTTTCCTCATTACTTTTCTGGTTTGTATATAAACCATTCACCTCAAGGAATCTGTATGGTAAAAGGTAATCACTTACTGAAGATTCACTTCAAATTATAATTTTTTGCTTCTACCAAAAAGTACACAATATTCTTAAATCTTTTTACTTTAATACAGCTTAAAATTTCAATCAAGAAAACATCATCAGTTTTGTTTTGAACACTATTTGTAACAAACCAGCTTTTTACTTTATATATGTGTCTCATTTATATATACTTTATTGTATATTTTTATTTTGCCAAATAAAAATCTTTTCTTCAAGGTTCAAAAGCACATAAATTTCCCGTGTTAATTCTGATCTGTAAAGAAAGAAACTATACCCACAAAAACATGAATATCTATTATCTGCTATGTATGAAAAAGTGGGGACTACATTAGTAAAAGAACCAAATATTATCACCAACCTCCTTCTACTTACAATTCACCTCTTTGGAAAAATGAGGGCTTATTCTCTTCTAGAAAAAGAAAAGAAGAAATGCCAAAAGAATACTAATGTGAATAAGCTTTATTGACTTTATTTCCAATAATAAATAAATTGGATTTGAAAGTGATTTTTTTCCAACATAGCATAATGTGAGAAAAGGCTGGATTTGTTGCAATAAAATCATCATAAAAATCCATTAGAAAGAAAATGTAAATTAAATGTAATTTAAAGTACTCCAGGTTTGGTTTTACTTTCCTGTTTCCTGTTGGAGCTGAGGAGAGCATCAGGAGACTCGGGGCTGAGTTGGAGTCTAAAGCTGTGCCTCTAGCTGACAGATGTCTGTACCTCTGGAAATTTACTTAATTCCAAAAGACTTCTGGTTCCTCACACGTAAAATCTACCAGAATTGTTTCAGGATAAATACTAACAAGAAAAAGTAAGCCAATAATAAAGAACTTGAAAATTTTAATACTTCCAAAATAATAATAAACTTATTTATGTTGTGATAGTATTTTCTTTTTATGTTTCTACTTTGGTAAGTCACAATTTTGGTATGGTAGTAGGGTTAACTGGTATAAGTTTCTTACAATAGTTGACTAGCTATATTCTTTTTGCTTTTTTAACTGCTATCTTTGTAGAATTTCCCATTATAAAATTTAATTCCATTATGGCTTTCTAATAACGCTACCATATCAGCATAGTCTTCATTAATGAATAATTGCCTTTACTCCTCCATATTTCTTTTTGCTGGAGACTCATGCAAAATTGCAGTTCATTAATTACACTATCATATAAATCCTTGAAAATTTGATGCTTTCATATTTTTATCTATGAAACTCCCTTTTCTTAATTTTCTTTTCATCTAATTATCTTCATTATTTCCTTCATTCTTTCATCTTATAATTTTTGCATAACTGAAATCTTTAAGAAAGAACTGGGTCTGTCTGTACTTGAGTAGATCATTTAAAATACTTTAATTTTATGTTTATTTATTTATTAATTTTTTTGGTGCCAGAAATTGAACTCATGACCTTGTGCTTGCAGGGCCAGCCCCATGCCACTGAGCTACATTCCCGTCCCCTTTGCATTACTTATTTTATTTTTTAATCATATTATGTTGCAGGCATATAAAGCAAGAATAATCATATCCATAATATTTCTAAGAGAATTCAAGAACTGAGCACAAAGGAAAATTTCAGGCTGTGATATATATCTAAAACTCAGATAGAAATAACATACTGACAAAGTAGCAGCAAAACTAACCAGGAAGAGGAGGAAAAAGTTAACAAACTACCTCTTCAGAAGCATTAAAACATTATAGCTAGAAAATTAAGTGGATATTCTCCTTTAAACAATGTTTTGAGATTTTTTTCCCACTGTCTGTAGCACTTGATATATGTATTTCTTCCAAAAGAAAGCCCCTACTAAAGAAGTGAATTAGGGAATAATCAAACAGATTACAGTAAGAGCTTTTATAAAACATTACCTTACAAACAGCAAGCTGGTCTCTTTTGAAAAACAATACAGATGTTTATGAAGAGTTCTGATTGTTTAGGGAAATAAAATATGTTATGATCACTCCCTAAGATGATGTCACACACTTAGACACCTGACATCAGCGAATACCCAGCAGATAGAAGCCTGAGCTACGCATGACACCTCTTACTGGGGACACTTCCTGGTTTCTTGAAAAACTTTCACTCCCACACCTTCAGGCCTGCCTAGCTACAAACTAACAAATCGATACCTCTCAGTTTAGGAGCAAACTCAAAACTTCCAAAACAAATACTTACTCGCTTTCCACACTCATTTATTTCCCCCTGCTTTATTTTACAGATACTATAGGTACTTTTGTCCTGAAAATATAATGAAATACAAATGTGTCTGTCACATGAATTGTTTTACATGAATTGTATACCTATATTGAAGAGCAGCCAGTACTTTAATGTAAGCCTGAAATAAAATTCATTTTTTAAATTTTTTGAATAGTCATCACATAAATTGTTTACATATATATCCTCATACAGAAAGTATCTCATACGTCTAGATTCTTTTTTAAATTTTTTATTTAAAGAGAAGAAAGAAAAAAAAACCCAAACAAAACTGAAAGAAAGTAGCAACAATACAGAATTCCAAAGGGAAAAGAAAATAAAAATTAAAAAAAGAACAACAACAAAAAAAAAAAATAAGAAATCGCCACTTGATAAGTTACATACTGTCATCATTGGAAATAGTTGTTCAAGTTACAAAGGTAAAACATACAAAGTAGACATTCAAACAGTGCAACTGTTAACAGTTCTGTTCAATGATCTAACAAAAACAGTAATAATATCCTCCATCTTACATACTTAAACATACATGCAGTTATATCCTTTAGAACACTTTCTTTTCCTCTCTTTTTTACAGTAGCAATTACACATTTTGGGTTTTATTACTCCTACAGTTCTTATTACTTTTTACACTAGAGACACAATGTGATATTTATATATATGATATTTATAAATATTTATAAATATGATTCTTATTTATTTCACTAATGAGGACATTTTCAAGTTGTCTCCATTTACCTATGAAGACCTCAAGATCATCCTTCTTCATAGCTGAGTAATATTCCATTGTATAAAAATACCACATCTTTTTCATCCACTCTGCCATAAAAAATATGGAACACTTCATGAGTCTGCATGTCATCACAGGGGCCATGTTAATCTTCTCTGTATCATTCCAACTTTAGTATATGTGCTGCCAAAGCAAGCACTAGATTTTTTTTAATGGGCTCTTTTTGATAGATGGTTTTTCTACTTCCATCAAGGTTAGGTTTAATTAGGCTCATTTCTCACTAGACTTTAGTGGGTTAATCAAAGTTTATGGTACTTATAATTTAAATCATTTTCCAAAAAGTATAATAAAAGGGAAAAGAAAATATTTTTGATGGGGGTTGTTGTTATTATTATTCTAAATAAGAACCAATATTTACATAGCATTCTATAGTTTTATATGTGCTGGCATGTGAATTACCTTATTAAATGAAACAAGTGAGGAAATTTATAGCTAGTAATTTCAATTCATGAATAGTATAGTTTAATTTTTTTTCCTTCTCATTACTGGACTTGAGAAGCTTGCCTGTTAGGTTCATTTTCATTATCTATAAGGATTCTAAATGCAGTTGGAACAGGGTAGTGAAGGGCAGAAGAATGACATCCCATCACATTGATTAGAAAGCAGAAAATGCGTTTGACAACAGAGCAGGTCATGAAAGATCGCAGGACAGAGGTAGATACACTGCCATGAGAAGGTAGAATACAGCTACACCTTACAAAGCGTACAAATAGCCCAGCAGCATTAAAACAATAAACCATTGCTACTCCTTCAGAAAGTTCTCGGTATGGGAAGATGTCCTGGAACATTTACATAGAAAATATGAGGATTTGATTGGAGCCATATGAAAAGATGCATGATGCAAGCATTTGCTCTTTGCCAAAATCTGCTGGATTTAATTTACTGATTCCCATAATATAAAGCCTATGTTCACCTCAGTTTTCTAAGATATCTTATTCTCCATTTAAACTTTATTTCATTCCAGAAACAATAGCAGAAAGTTTCTGTAATTGGGGCAGAAGAGCCCCTCAAATCCTTCAAACTCACGCATGGGCTGCCCCTCTCTCTGCCTTTGCAACCCTTCAACCGAAGTGATCAAAGACTACAAGATGGAGATCTCTGAAGTCTGAGACAAGTCCTCCAAATATACAAACATTATGCTGAATTTGGAAGTAGGGACCAAAGATAGCTAAATACAGTCAGCTCTCTACTTCTGATATTTCAGAAGCTTCAGCCAACCATTAACCAAGCACTACTGGTTAGCCTTACAATACCTACATCTATAATAAAAAATACCCAGTTTCTTCTTACCACTATCTCTTGAACAGTGCCGTATTACAACTGCCTTCATAACAATGGCAAATATAAGCAAATTAGAAATGATTCAGAATTACAGGAGGATGTGCGTAGGTTATATGAAAATACTGCACCACTTTTTATGAAGGTCTTGATTGAACATTCACTAATTTTAGTATCTGTAGGGAAGTGTTTATTAAATCAGTCCATTGCCAATACAAAAATGACTTATAAGAAAATGGAATATTGTGCTTATTTCTTTGTTTGTTTGTTAGCCTGCCTCTAATTGAGGCAGAGAAGAAAGGGGAACAGTACTACTAAAAGGAAGGGAAAAAACATTAGGACAAGTGGGGAAGAAAGAAAGAGAAAGGAAAACCAGAACAGCAGGCAAAAGGTCAACAAGCAACCTGAATAAGTGACAGTATGAATTTTGGAAATAGCTGAGGAAACTTTAAGCTGATTATTTCATATTCAACTGAGTTTTAGCTGCAGCAATGTATATGTTTCTAAGCCACAACCTTTTAGTGATCTATTATCCATAAAATTTCCCTGTGCTCATCTGTCTGTGTTCTTGTGTATCAAAAACGCAAAAGGGACATTTAGAAACCAAGAGGTGGATATATCTTAAATTAATAACTTAGAACATTAATGAAAACAAGAACACCAAAAGGAATACTGAGAAAAATACAAGAGCTTAGCATTATATAATTTAATGTTTTATGGGCACTGGTTGATTGAGTGACTTGTATTCAATCTAGAGCAGCGCAGAATAGTACAAGAGAGGAGGCAACTAGATAAGAAAAGAGCTTAATGGGGAGGCACGGAGGGAGTCACCACAGAGAAGCCTGTGGCTGCTTTCTGCGGACAAAAGGCAGGTTCTGCCTTATGTAGGCTCTGATGGGGTAGGGCTCTGGGGACTGATGTGGGCTGATTTATTTTGTGAGGTCTGGTTTTCCCATATCCATGCAAAGTGTAATCCTGTGATCAAAGTGTAATCCTGAAAATTAAACACTAGTTAGGATTGGCTGAAAAGCCGGTGTGAGAATGCTTGGAACCTTCAGTAACCTCACCAGACTTTCTCTGCATTGTTGAGGACCAGGCTGGATTTGTGATTGTCTAGAAATAGTCTCCTTTCTACTTTCCTGTCATCTTTTTTAGAATCCACATATTAGGGAGAACATGTCATTTTTGTTTTTTTGAGTCAGGCTTATTTTGGTCAAAATGATGGCCTCCTTGATCCACCTGTTTTTCTTATAAAACTTATTGATAGCCAATTTTGTTTATATTCTTACCTGTATAACTGGTCACAAGATTTCTATTAAAGAAAAAAATCGTAATTTTTTCAAGAAAGTTAATTACCATTGAGTTATCTTGATTCTATATTTAAAAGCAAAAATACACCCATCACTATTTTCTTGACTATTATCTAGCTCTAATTGTATTTAGCATTGAGGAATTCAACTGTACATGGGGACTCCACAGGACTAAGATTGAATTAAGGAACCTAGCTATTAAATGGCTACAAAATTGTGGGAAATGCTGATGAAATTGACTTAGGGCTGCACTCTGAACAATGAGTCCTAAAGTCATGTCATTTTCAGGGTAGGATGATATAGCTAGAACTGGATTTCTCATGCATTTATTGGCCAACAAATAGTGGGAACTTGTGGAATCAGGAAGTTGACTAGTAAGTTAGGAAGCTATGGATAATACAATTTCTGGTTCTAAAGCACATTTTTGCTGCTATAATATGCATAGATAAAATGAGTATTTCCTGCTCAGTCCCTCTTCATATATGTCTCTCTTCTAATTCTAAGTCATGATGGTGCATCTCACTGGTGGAAATGAATCATGTGGGAAAACCTCAGGGGATCTGATAAATGTGGTCTTTACTTCCCAGACGCTGCACACTTGAGAGATGATGGAATGCATTTTTAAGTGAGCCAGTTCCTGGTATCAGCTACACATTCTTCTTGATTGTGGCCTCAGGGAGTTAATTCAGTAATATATTCTATTAATTAAAATATTTAGAATAACCAGTAGACATGAATAAAACATGAGAACAAAATTTGAAAATCCTTAGTAGTATAGGGAAGAATAGCATGGAAACTGGAATAACACAGATTTATAGTTCTCAATTAGTGTGGCGCACCCTCCACAGGGACAGCTGTAGATGAGCAGGACATTGCCAGTTATCATAAGACTGGGGAATTTCCTGAGCGTTTGGTAGACAAGAGCCAGAAGCAGTAAATTCCTCAGTACACAGGGAAACAATAACATTTAACACAAAGAAGAATTATCTCTTGGTAAATACCAACAGCTCCCCTACTGAGAAACTCCCCTACTGAACATAGGTAATCTCTACATAATTTTAATAACCTACATTAGCATCAAAAATTCATGGAAATATCTATTTTCATTTCTTTCTATTCTTTCATAGAAAAATGTATACACAGATGAGTCTCAATGTAGAAATAGGCTAAAAAGGAGAGGAAAAAAGGGATTAATACATTATAGGAAAAAGAATTATTTAACTTTACTTAGTGGTAATTTCCAAAGTATGTTCACCTAATCATCATTTTCTGGAAATTTGATAGGCAAGTGAAAGTTCTACCCTAGAATAGGCTTACTGCATTAGTTTTTATTGCTGTAATAAAATACTTAAAGTTGCATACTTTATGAAGGAAGTGAGTTTATTGCGCTAACAGATTTGGGAAGCTATCCTCCATACAGCGTGGCATCGACTCTGGTGGGGCTCCTTTGGTTGTATCACATCATTGTAGATGGCATTATGGTGAGAGCACAGATGTGAAGGAGATGTCACAAGACACAAGATAGGAAAGGTTCAGTGTTTCTGTTTTTATGTCAACTTGCTCTCATGAGAACTACCATAGGATCCTATAAGAACTGCTTAATCTTTTACAAGGGCAGTGCCCACAATGACCTAATCATCTCCCCTAGGCCTTACTTCTTCTGAGTTGAATTACCTCCCACACTGTCACACTGAGCAGCTATTCCCAACATCTGAACCCTTAAGGGGAACACTCAAACAATATCTAAGTCACACTATCCTTTGAATCAAAGGCTCTGGCTTCACATGGAGCAATGCACATGTTAACACACCTGATGTAACAGAATCCTCCAGGCACTTTTGAAATAGGAATAAATTTTTACAACTGTTAAAATGAAAGTATCAAGAAATGAGTGTGGTAAAAGTATGGTCAGATAGGCCATAAGCTTAAGGAGGCAACTTAATTATCATACAGTTTCTGTAGATTGAAGTCTGAGGCAAGGAGCATAAAAGTTCTCAGCAGGGCTGTACCCATTTACTGGAGACTCTGAAGAGGAATCCACTGGTAAGCTTGTGCATGTTGTTGGCAAAATTCAGTTCCTTGAGGTTGTAGGACTGAGATCTCCATTTCCTCACTAGCTGTTAGCAAAGGTCTTGCACAGAAAATTAAATTCTCTGATTTTTCTTGTCATTATTCTTATTTTGCCCTCTTTTTCCACAATATCCATCTGGCTCCAGCCAGAGAAAGTTTTCTGCCTTAAGGGATCATGAGATTAACTGGGCCTTCCTGGATAATCCAAGTTAATCTTCCTATTTTAAATTCAGTAATTTTAATCACATCTGCAAAGTCCCTTATACATGCAATATAATATATTTACAGGTTCCAGGGATTAGAGCATGGACATCTTTGGAGAGCAATGCTTCAAACTATCAAATGAGGGAATTAGTTCATTCATGCCTCCTGCTATAACATCAAGTGTGCTCATCTCTGGAATATAAAACATTAAATGCTGTAGCTGAGTATCTCAAGGATTTTCTCATCTAGAGTATGGAGAAATAGACCAAAGAATTGAGAGAAGTATGATGTCTTACTAATAAATTTATCTGTAACAGTAATTCTTAGGTATTCTATAATATTTTTATAGAATATAAATAATATCAAATAATATTAAATAATATCAGAATGTCATCTAACCAAAACTTCAATGGCATGTATTTATCATTTTAAAAATCTGTCCACATTTCAGGGTGATAGGGAAGTCATTTGATAGGAGTTAGTCTCTAGGCCAGATAGCAGCAGGGGATGGTGAAAGCTAACCATTAAACCAAAAAAAAAAAAAAAAAGGCCAGGTCCCCAGCCAAGACTGAATTATGAATATAACTAGTACAAACCCAGAAATGACAGTCAAAGTAAAAACAGAGAGTAAGAACTTAACTGATTACAATAGAAAAAAAGAGGCATACACTGGGGTTTGGGAGAGCCATACTCCTGCACCGCAGTTTCACTTTCTGGTTCTTAATGCTAGGTCTCTTAGAACCTTGGTCACTTTGCTCATGGCTGACATTCAATACCTGACATTCACAACTTTTTTTTTATTTAAAGAGAAAAAACAAAACAAAACAGAATAAAGGATAGCAACAATACAGAATTCCAAGGAAAAAGGAAAAGAACAACAACAAAAAATCCTAAGAAATTATTACTTGACAAATTACATACTGACTTCTTGGAAATAGTTGTTCAAATTACAAAGTTAAAACATGTAAAGTAGACATTCAAACAGTGAGACTGTTAACAGTTCTGCTCCATGATCTGACAAAAAAAACAGCAATATGGTCATCCATCTTACCCACTCAAATATACATGCAATTATATCAAAAGGGTAAAATTAAACACAACAAAGCGGATCACAAGAAAGCAACAAAAGACACATAAATTTCAAAACTAGACAATCAGAGATATTCACTCTCTATCATATTGACTCTTGTTTTCTTCCAAATAGTTGTCCATATTGTCACATACAGGGAATTCACATGAAACAACATAGTACGGAATTGATCTGAGCAGGACGAGGAGGGCATTTCAGGTCTTCAAGACCAGACTTTAGGGAAGCCAAGAATGGCTGTCATAGTATCTCTCATTCTCCTCAAAACA